>JAJIBD010003887.1:0-52500 GCA_021461705.1 Cryptotis parvus | reverse complement strand
GTGCAGAGCCAGGAGTAACTGCTGATCATTGCTGGGTGTGACCCAAAAAGGAAAAAAAAAAAGAATGAAACAGGATTGAGAAAGGAAGAAAATAACTGAACAAGAAGGGAGGTGCCAGGGATAATGGATTCTTCAATATTAATGTTCACATTTGACTCTCTGTATTTGAAGCTTATTTTTATTGGCTTTTAATGGCTAAGTTGTCATGGTTTGCTCTTTTTCCTTAATGGATGCATGTGAGCTAGGCCATAGTCCAGACTATCTGTGAGATGGATTCTGGGGTTCTAGAATCCCTGCACTTGTGAATTTCATCATCTAGTGGGAGAACTAGACATTCATGAGATAATGTGATGGACAGTAAACAGGAACCAAGGATGTAGTTTAGTGGTAGAGGCCTATTCACATGGTCCTGGATTCAACCCCAGCAGAAAAGACAAACAGATAAGGGTACAAAGACATGTCATTGGACTAGAGGGAAAATGATAGTTAATACAAAGTGCTCCATTTAATTTTTTGCCTTTTGGGTCATGGTGATGCTCAGGGCTTACTCCTGGCTCTGCACTCAGGAATTACTCCTGGCGGTGTTCAGGGAACCATATGGGATGCCGGGGATAGAACCCACGTTGGCTATGTGCAAGGCAAACACCCTACCTGCTGTATTATTGCTCTGGCCCCAATAAAAAGTACTCTATGTGGAAGAGTGTTTGGTAACTCTTAGGGGCAAAAGAGTTTGGGAAATCTTAGGGGAAGGGGATAAGGTTTGAGCTACCTTTGAGGTGAAAGAGCTTTTTCTATGGACCAGAAAGAGGAGCTCAAGGTTGGGGGCAGTTGTAAAATCACCTGCGGCTGCAGCAGAGGTGAAGGCTTGGGGTGAGGGGGAACAGATGTGTGGGATTTATTGTAGGAGAAGCTGGTTTGCCATGGATAAAGGGGCACGAGCAGAAGCTATAATGCATGAAGTGGCACAGCCCAACTGGTCTTTTTAAAAAGCCTCAAATATGGAGAAAGAGGATGACAGATCCTGTAGGCTGGAGAGTGTAAATGAGGGTGCCAGAGAGTGCAACTGCAACAATAGCTGAGGCTCTGTGATGGTGATGGACGCTGAGGATGGGGAGCCCGTGGGCAGGGCCAGCCCGTGAGTTTGAGGCTGAGCATTTGGACCGGAAGCACATTAAAAAGGATCACCGTGGCATAGAAAAGACGAACATTTTTGTTTCAAATGTAGAACTGAGATTATTTTGGAGGGGGCAACAAGAGAAGTGGGTCTCCTATGCACTGCTCAGGGGACCTGGAGCCACTCCTGATGATTCTCAGCCAACAGGGTGAGGTGGTTGAATATGAGGGTCTCAGGGTACAGGGCTGCTCAGGCCTTGCAGTCTCTCTGGGGATCCCTGGGTCCATGACAACAGTTGTTCAGGGTGAGATTTTTTTTTTTTTTTTGCTTTTTTGGGTCACACCCGCAATACTCAGGGGTTTCTCCTGGCTCTGCACTCAGGAATTACTCCTGGCGGTGCTCGAGGACCATATGGGATGCCGGGAATCAAACCTCGGACCGGCATGGGCTGGCTGTGTGCAAGGCAAATGCCCTACCCGCTGGGCTATCGCTCTGGCCCCAAGGGTGAGATGTTTTATTTATTTTTGTTTTGGGGTGACACCCAGAAAATGTCAGGGGTTACTCCTGGCTTTGCACTCAGAGACCACTCCTGGAGGGCTTGAGAGAGCATATGGAATGGCGAGTATCAAGCCTGGGTTGGCTGCATGCAAGGCAAGTGTCCTACCTGCTGTATTATCTCTCTCTCTCTCTCTCTCTCTCTCTCTCTCTCTCTCTCTCTCTCTCTCTCTCTCTCTCTCTCTCTCTCTCTCTCTCTCCCCTTGTACCTTAAAGGAATAGGGCCTGGGACACCATCATTTTAGGTGGTGCACAGGCTCACTGTGTCTCAGTGCTCAGGGGTTACCTCAGCTAGCACGGAGGGTCAGTTCCCATCACCACGTGGTCCCCAAGCAATCTCTCCATGCTAGCCAGGTTTCCAGCCCACTGAGCCCTCTCTCTGGCCCAGAAACTTTATAAAGAGGCCAGTTACTCTATACCCCCTATTAGCACCATCCAGTGACCAGCTGCGCCTCACAGACCCCAATTCCTGCCTCTCCAGTCTCTTTGCAACCTCCCCATGAGCATTTTTTGTATTTCCTGAACTGTTCCTTGTAGGATTTAGTATTCTGGCTTTTGTATAATTCTTGCCTATAATTCTCTCTCCTCACCTCCTTTCACCTGGTTAATTCCCTTTCCCTTGGGGTTCCAGCTGCAGCAACTCCCTTGAAGACTTCTCTGACCTCTTAGGCTTAGGCCAATTGTCTCTGCTGTTTCCCCTAGTTACCTGCATGCCTTTCATTAGAGCTTTCACCATCCTGAATTGTGGGACCCGGGGTCCCTGGGGTGCCGGGGGGGGGGGCCGGGCGGCTCGGTTCACTTTTTCTATCTCAGGGTCCTCCTTGCCCACTTCCCCAGGCCCGTGCTAATAAGCCATTTCCCCTGATGTTTCCTTAGCAAATGCAATGCATGCTATATAGGTATATATTGACAATTGGGAGGTACCCAGGTGTTGCGGTACACCTGCCCAGAGCCTCTGCATCTGGCCTGGAGTTGCCTCCTGCAGGTCACTTTGTAGATAGGAGGACAGTTTGAATCTGGAAATTTATCTGACTATGTATTCTATACTGGCTGGTACAAATATTCTCTCATGCTGCCACAATCATCATGGGACTAGCTAGATCTTACAGGTATACTTACCTGGTGATGTTGTATCTCTAAGTAATTAGATCAGAGAGAAATGCTGTTTACCTACAAGCAAGCAGGTCTCTCTGATAACTCAAAGCTAATATACAGAACAACCATAAAGCAAAAGATGAGACTCTTGTGACGGCTTGGTAAAATATTTAACTGGTTATCGCATATTCTTTGGTACAGATGCATGCCTTTGTATTCTGAGACACAGTTCATCTCAGAAACTCCTTCTCTACCCTGCAGGGCACTTCCAAGGCAGATCTTTTTTTTTAAATTTCTTTATATTTATTTATTTGTCTGTCTATACATTATCTATCTATCTATCTATCTATCTATCTATCTATCTATCTATCTATCTATCTGCTTTTTTGGGTCACACCCGGCGATGCTCAGGGGTTTCTCCTGGCTCTGCACTCAGGAATTACTCCTGGCGGTGCTCGGGGGGACCATATGGGATGCCGGGATCGAACCCTGAATGGCATGGGCCGGCGGCATGCAAGGCAAAGGCCCTACCCGCTGGGCTATGGCTCAGGCCCCACCAAGGCAGATCTTGGCTGTGCAACATTAACATCTCAAAGGGCCTAGGTGAGGTCCTGGGAGAAATTACCTGAGGGCATTTGACCTTGATGGCTTTCAGTGGGAGGTCTGGGTTGCAGGGATATAAAACTAGCCTGCTTCCTTTCTCAAGCTCTCTTTTGTGGTGCTTTCTCTCTTTCTTTCCCCCTTTCTGCTGGTCCCTCTTTACTGTCTCCTCTCTACAAGGCCTTAACACGTGGTGGCCGCCATCTTGGCCTACATGTGGCCAGAGGTCTAGCCAGGAACACTAAGTATGGGGCTTTTTCCTATTGCTGAATTGTATGCCTGAACCTGTGTCAAGTGCAAAGCATTTTGAAACTTCACCGATTCTTGCATCTTTCTCTGTCTGCCGGCCACCGATTCCCTGGGACAGAAGGGGGATCACTGACCCTGCTCCTGGATTTTGTGCAGGGCAACTCAGCATTTCCCCCCTCACTCAGGAAATTTTTCACTTTGTTTTTTAATTTTGGGGTCATACTTGGCAATTCTCAGGGGTTCCTCTTGGCTCTGTGCTCAGGAATTACTCCTGGCAGTGCTCAGGGGACCATATGGGATGCTGGGAATCGAACCTGGGTCAGCTGTGTGCAAGGCAAACACCCTACCTGCTGTACTGTCTCTCCAGCACCCCATGAAATCTCTCTTGTTTATTAAGTATTCAGCTTTACCGACCCACTAATCCTACTTTGTGGCATTTTCCCACAAGACACAGAGGTGGGAAAGAGAATGAGAAAGTCAAAACTTGGTGACGAACATGGTTGGCTTTGAGTCTTGACTCTACCCGTAGGGCCTGTGTGGCCTCAGCATTCTCTTGTTGAGCCCTTTCACTTGAGGGCTGGAGTGAGAGTGAAGAGTTCCTCAGAGGCCACTAAATTAGCAGCTAGTGACTTTCCAACTAGAAGCTGTTCAGAGACACGAGAATGTCACGCACCAGATAGTACGCACAGGCATGAGAGGGCATGAGGAAAGAGAGCGTCATTTCCCAGTTCAAGAACACTGACATTGAAGAGAGAATGGAACAGACACTTGACAGCATATTTTGATAAGAGATTTGGGGCATTTTCACAATGGAGAAGGAACTGGTGCAGAGAAAGAAAAGGAAGCAAACCCGAAGATTCCTGAGGAGACCAGGCCTGAAGAAAGGAATCTGGCTACTCAAAAACAGTCGTAAGCAGGTGAAGGCTTATTCTGACGTAAGGATGAGAAAAGTTAAACATTTTCAACAGATTCCCTTGCTCTTCTAGGGAATTAAAGAGGCCAGAAAGGGCTTCAAGTTTGGAGAAGATAACAAAACCCTCTGGTAAGAAAAACAGGATTCAGTAGGAGAGTCCATTGACCAAGTAACATGGAAAAGAGTCAGAGGAGGTTGCATTAGAAACGTCAACATTTCTAGTTTGAAATGGCTACGGTTGGGGGTCGGTTGCACTCAGCCGGTCTGAATTAAGGAACTGGTTGATTTGATCTAAGGTTGTATATTTGTGTGGGGGGCAGGGCATGAGGACGGGCAGTCACTAGGGGCTTCAGAATGGCCTCCCGCTGAGGGCTGGAGGGAGCAGGAGGAGGGAGCTGTGGAGAAACAAGCCAGAGGTCCCGGTCTCTAATGAAGGAGACACATGCTGGGGAAAACTGGTGACGGTAACAAGGATGAACAAAAGGGCTTACAAGCAACTAGATTCAACTCAGAAGGAAGCGTGCCAGCAGGATGACCTTGGAACAGGAGCTCTAGAGTCCTGGCAACTAGAGAATGCACATGCTGATCAATGCTTTGAAAACGGCCAGATGACAGAGACATTTAGTATGGACATTCTCAGTCAGTGGTGGGATCTTCCTATCACAGTGACATCTGACACCCAATTGTAACTCTTAATTTATTGAATGACTGAAGTTCCAGACCCTGACATCTGTGCTTAGCCGTGCTGAAGTCAGGAAGGTTGGAAAGGGATGAATATTTATTGCACAAGCATAACCCAATGGAATGTACCAGAGTCAAAGCAATGTCTACTGGTTTAGGAGTCAAGGAAGGACAAAGTATGGAGTGATGGACTGTCTTTAAGAAGGGAGATGGAGCCTGTGGATATGCACTGCAGACCCTGCACTCTGCAGAAACTATGAAGGGAAACCGGAACTTCCTGCCTCTTAGTCTTACCATGAAAAGGAGTTGGAAGTGGGAGATTTAGGGAATGGGCTGGGAGAGTGAAGAAAGGATGACTGTAGTAGTAATGTTTTGAAATTAAAGAAGCACACTGAAAAACATTTTGTTATTTTCAAGTAGCAATGGGTGGAAATTGGACTTACATGATTTTTCCAGCTAAGATCCTGGTGAATTTGTATGAGATGCATAAGGAGGAGGAGGGAGGGAGGCTTGAGAGGAAGGGAGAGAGAGAGAGGCAGGAAGAAGAAAGAAGGAAGAAAGAAGGAGGGGGAGAAGAAGGAGAAGAAGGAGAAGGAGACAGAGAAGGAGAAGGAGGAGGAGGAGGAGAAGGAGGAGGAGGAGGAGGAGGAGAAGGAGAAGGAGGAGGAGGAGGAGGAGGAAAAGAAAAGAAGGAGGAGGAGAAGAGGAGGAGGAGGAGAGAAGTAGGAGAGGGAGAGGAGGAGGAGAGAAGTAGGAGAGGGAGAGGAGGAGAAGAGGAGAAGGAGGAGAGGAGGAGGAGGAGAAGGAGGAGAAGGAGGAGGAGAAGGAGGAGAAGGAGAAGGAGAAGGGAAAGGAAAAGGAAAAGGAGAAGGAGGAGGAGAAGGAGGAGAAGGAGAAGTGTTTGCTATAAAGGCAGTTTGGGGGCAAGGGGAGGGAATCTGGGGACATTGGTGGTGGGAAATGGGCACTGGTGGAGGATGGGTGCTGGAACACTGTATGACTGAAACCCAAACATGAACGTTTTTGTAATTGTATATCTCATGGTGTTATAATAAAATTAAAAAAACTTGTATGAGATGCAGTGAAATTCTAGCTTTTAGTCCTAGCTGGAAATATTGACTATAGGTATGGGTAGGACTTTATGAACGGAAGTATCCTAAGGAGTATGTTGCTCACTTCAGGTATGTTGTATATATACAGGACAGGTTTTAAATTTAAGGTCTTGCTTTCTAGACACCCTAAATGGAATTCATCTTTAACTCTTGTTTGGTTTTTGTTTTTGTGGTGTTCAGGGATTACTCCTGGCTCTAAGCTCAGGGATCACTCCAGGGACCATGTGGGACAGCATATGGGGGTATGAAATGGTGATGGTGGGGCTCAGCTCCACTCAGCTGGTCTGAATAGAGAAAGTGTGGTTGATTTGCTCTCAGGTTGGATATTAGTGTGGGGTGGGATGGTGGTGTTCAGGAGTTACTCCTGGCTGAGCTCAGGGATCACTCCAGGGTAAATGGGATACCAGGGATCAAACCTGGGTTAACTATGCGTGAGGCAAGTGCCCTACCAATTACCATTGCTCACTTGATCACTTGACATCCCGTTATTCATCGATTTGCTTGAGTGAGCACCAGTAATATTTCCATTTGACCCTATCACATGCCAGTATAGCCCAATGGCATCTGGTCGCTTCAGGAATATGATGAGCGCCAAACTATTGCTCCAGCTCCTTTATTCATTTATCTATTAATTTAACTTTTTATCTATTTATTTATTTTTTGGGGGGGCTACACATGGCAGTGGTCAGAGCTTAATCCTGGTTCTGTGCTGAGAGATTGCTCCTGGTGGGGCTTCAGGGACCTAATGGAGTGCTGGGGATTTAACCCAGCTTAGCTTGGGGGGTTAGGACCTTACCCTTCTACTATATCTCTCCATCTCCTGGAACTCACTTGTCACTTGCCACTTGTCTTCCCGTTGTTCATCAATTTGCTCAAGCGTGGTGCCAGTAATGTCTCCATGATTGGGAATGAGGTCCATGATTGTGACTGTTTGTGGCATATTGAATACACCATGGGTAGCTTGCCAGGCTCTGCCATGGCTCTGGGTTCATGCCAGGGGGCCCAGTCTTTTTCTATATCAGATCATCCACCATCCAGGGCCCACAGGGCAGAGCCCCGGTGTAGACAAGCCTGTCTCCTGTTTGCCACCTGCCGATGCAGCCGGGCACTGCAGCCACAACTGCAACACCTCGAGGGGCAAGTTCCTGGAACTCATCTTTGAAAAAAAAAACAATTTATAAAAATCTAGCAGTTAGTGCTATTTATCAAATTTAGCTGAGAAGTTTATCTTTGATTTGCCCAATTCAGTAGCTCAACTGCATCATCCAACCTAGAACCTTCCATGCTTTGACCTACTCTGGTGACCACACAAAGGACACTTCCTGTCTCAGGAATTTCCCATATAAGTACTGCGTGCTAACCGGTTGCGCCACTGGAGCTCCAGAAATTACCCAACACAATGTCTTCGTAAGACATTTCTCTGTTGCCCTTCTCGTCACCCTTTAAGGTGACATAGGGCAGATTCCAAGCCTCTTTTATTTTTCAGATAGTGAGTGTAGTATGCTGAAAGCATTGGTGTGTTGATAAATTAGACCTGAAAAACAGAGTCCCTAAAATTTGTGCTTCAGAAATTTTATTCTGATTAAACACACACACACATTCAAAATTCATTATAAAGGTAATGATTTTGAATGTCCTAAGAATGACTTTATTCAGAAATTTACACATGGCTCGCTTGCTGGAGGATAGTTACATGCAAGAGAAGAGTTAGATGATGACCTTGAGGCCTAAGATTTACTTAGATGAAAGCAATAACACAAACAAGCAAATCATCGATGTCTCAGTCGATGACCAACCAGGAGAGAGGACAGTTTTGCTCTAGATTCTGGCATCCAGTGGAAACCATCTCTAGAAACAAATTCATCTTTATTCACAATGGCCACGTAGCATGGAGCTCTCTAGACAGTCAGCTCTGTGTCCTGAGAATTCAAGAGAATCACTTGAGCGTTTCTTCCTGTGCAGCGAGTAGTTTCAACAGGACTTGTGAGCTTGTTTAGCTTTCTGGGAGACAAGAGAGGCAGGGCCTCACATAATTCTGTTTTGTCCTCAGTCCAGGCATCCCATGTGGAAGTCACCAAATGCTCAGTGACAGATGACTGGATAAAGATGTGGCATAGATACAGAACGGAATACTATGCAGCCAGAAGACAAGATGCAGTCACGCCATTTGGGGCTACTTGGATGGAACCAGAGGGCATCGTGTTAAGAGAAGCAAGTCAGAGAGAAAAGCACATATAAATTCTGGATGATCTCACTCTTCTGTGGTATTGAAAGAAACCAAACAAGAGATTGTATCAAACAAGGACAAACCGTTGGCCTTGGGCACAAAATTCAGTGGGGGGGGAGGGGAGAAGAGGTGGATGAGAGGCGACATAGGACTTTGGAGATAGAGGGATGCCGTCACTTTTCGCACATCAATACCACAACCTTTACCACGAGTGTGATCACATTACTTTAACTAGACCGAGAACAGATCGTCACAGGCACAGGTTCAACATTCAAATTTGTCCCCCCCCCAAGAATTCAGCATTGTCTTACAGTTCTAGTTTGAGATGTATTCTAATAGTTCTTTTTATTTTTGTTTGTTTTGGGGGGGTGGGTTACCCCTGGCAGTGCTCAGGGAACCATGTGGTTCCAGGAGCAAGCCCCGAGCTCCCACATGCAAAGTATGTGCTCCAGCCCTTTCAACTACTTTCCTGTTCCCTCATATTTCCTTTCTTAAATCATTTCAGATTCAACCTCCCTTACCATTGCAGCTTCAAGAGATCCTGTGCTTACGTGGGGCTCCCATCTCGTCTCTGCTCTGCCCAATAGCTTGTTCTCCTCAAACGACTTATTCGCAATTTGTTACAAAGTCTAAGAGCTGTCCTGGAGTATCATACACATAAAACTCCTCCGAGTTTTCTGGCAAGTCAATTTGAGTTTGGTTCCCTCTAAAGTAACGTGAATTTTCCAGACCCACAGGACCACAGAGTGATTTTATTTTCACTATGCCCTCCAGTTGCTTTAATATAAACATGAAGATATACTCTCGGCTTCCTAGCGGAGGCGATTTCTCCAGTTCGTGCCATTACACCTCATTTCTGGCTTCTGAGAGGCTGGGTGAGTCGGTTCATCTTTTTTTTTTTTTAGTTTTAAAATGTTTTGGGTTTTAGGGTCACACTCAGTGATGCTCAGGGAGTTACTCCTGGCTCTGCACTCAGGAATTATTCCTCGCTGTTGCTCCGGAGGGTCCATCCTTAGCATTCAAAATTTCCCTTCCTCGCTCTACCTCAGAATTGTGCCTTTTGTGTGCAATAAGTTTCACTTCATACTTCCAGAGAACACCTTTGTAGAGCCCTGCTCAGACAAGATGCGAGCGCCCTTCCACAGCAAAAGGCTGGCAGGGGGACCCACTCTGCGGCAGAGCCCAAGTTTTACCACAATTTTGGAGCTACAGCTTAAAAATAACACTGGAAAACAACAACATCAACAAGGTTTACAGAACTGGATCCAGGTCCAATGAAGAGGCAGGAGTTGGAAGGAGCTTGTGTGTGTGTGTGTGTGTGTGTGTGTGTTTGTGTGTGTATTTGTGTGTGTTTTGAAGAGGTCTCTGAACATGCAGTGATGCCCCTAAATCCCTTTTTTTCTATTGGGGAGGCGGAACACAGTGTGTGTGTGTGTGTGTGTGTGTGTGTGTGTGTGTGTGTGTGTGTTTTGAAGAGGTCTCTGATCATGCAGTGGTGCCCTCAAATCCCTTTTTTCTATTGGGGAGGGGGACAGCGTGTGTGTGTGTGTGTGTGTGTGTGTGTGTGTGTGTGTGTGTGTGTGTTTTGAAGAGGTCTCTGACCATGTAGTGGTGCCCTCAAATCCCTTTTTTCTCTTGGGGAGGGGGACAGCCAAGTCATGTTCTCCAAGCACGTAGACCCTGAGATGGGGACTCCGAGTTTCTGGCAGTGCTTGGGAGACCCCCCTAAGTCAACACGCTCTGGTACCTTGGTGGCTGCTGGTGGTCAGGCACTCGGCAGCCCAGTCTCCGGGATCACAGGCGCTAGCAGGTCAGCAAACTGGTTCAGAGGGCAGCTGTGCGTGCAGCCGGGCAGTGTGAGGGGTACGGCTCACGCTGTGTCTCGTTGCGGTAGTACATCTCCACCAAGTACTCCCTGCAGGAGGCCGGGGCAGAGAAGTTAGTGCCAGGCGGGGACTGGCAGGGTGGGCAAGAGACCTAGTGCTAGAGCCAGTGCGTAGGAGCCAGCTGGGATGGGGAAAGGGAAGACAGGGCCTGTGGGAGGGCGGGCAAGTCGAGGTTGGAAATGGGGGTGGGGGGGGGCTGGTGTGTTAGATAACCAGAAGGCTGAGCTGGAGCTGAGATGTAATAGTTGGGGGAAGCTTGGGGATGATTTAATGAGCCTTTGAGTGAGAAGCGGGGGTGGGGAGAATAATGAAATAAGTTTTTTGGGTCACACCCTGAGATGCTCAAGGGTTACTCCTGGCTCTGCACTCAGAAATTACTCCTGGTGGTGGTTGGGGATGTTGGGGATTGAACCCAAGTTGGCTGTGTGCAAGACAAATGCCCTACCCACTGGACTATCGCTCCAGCCCCTGGGGTTAACCTTCCCTTTCTCTTTTCCTCCCTTGCTATTTTCTCCCCGGTCTTTGCCCTGGATGCATTTTCAGCTCCTGAAGCAGCTGAGACACCGGACCAAGCTCTATACAGCCAGTGCAAACAGTCAGTTTCACAGAACAAGACCTTCACTTCTGCCCCTTAGAGAGACGGAAACCTGCAGGATCGAGTCCAAGGGGCCTTTTCATTCTTTTCTTTTTTAGAAGGCCACAACCCAGTGGTGCTCAGGTTTAGTGCTGGCTCTTGTGCTCAGATCACTCTTGGCAGTGTGGGTTCAGGGGATCGAACTCAAGTTGGCCATATGCAAAGCAAGTGCTTTACCCACTGTACTATCTCTCCAGTCTCCCAAGTCTTTATTCAAAGAATAAAAATTGTTCTGTTTGGGGGAAGGTGCTCAGCTGAGGTGCTGAGGGGAAATGCCTTCCCAACAACCCAGGGGACTAGGTTATGTTCTCATCTATTCCCTTCCGCACTCTTATTCCACCAATGAGATCCCACAAAATTGTGGAGCCTCCATGGGCAACTCTGGCTTTTTCCAATGACAAGATCTGGATCATGGCAGGTGGTCATTCTGGGCACAGTGCTGGCTATGGTGGCCAGCTCTTCCTGGTTTGTAATGGTTTAACAATGACACTCACATGTCCCTCCAGTTTGGGGTATAAACTGGGTCCTTGAAAAATTCAAAATTTGACTCTGCTAAGAGGCTTTATTTATTTATTTATTTAAACTTTTTTGGGTCACACCTGGCGATGCTCAGGGGTTCCTCCTGGCTCTACACTCAGGAATTACTCCTGGTGGTGCTCAGGGGATCATATGGGATGCCGGGGATCGAACCTGGGCCGACACAGGCCGGCTGCATGCAAGGCAAACGCCCTACCGGTTGGACTATCACTCCGATCCCCTCTGCTAAGTTGCTTTAAGCAGAGTCTTGGTTGCTGGGGAGGGACACATTGACCAAAGATACACTGTGGTCACCAGGGGTCTGTCTTTTGATTGGTCACCAAAAGCTCCATGGATGTGTTTAAAGACTTTAATTTATATATTAAAGTTATTAGTATATGAAAGTGTTCTGTTTGGGGGTGGGAGTCCTGGGGCGCCTCTCAACCCAGAGCCTGCCGGTAAAGAGAGAACCGAGCAGAGATGCTTCCACCACGCCGTCATCCTTCCCTAACGTCCGACTCACCTTGAGAGGAAGAAGCTGAACTGCCCTTTCTGGAGCATCTTAGCTCAGAAGAAGGTGGAGGCAGAAAGTTACTGGAAAAGGGGTTTGAAACTTTACCAAACCAGCGTGTGTCAGGGTGCTCCTAATACTGATCATGGAGTGGCTTTCCCGCATTGTATATATTTTTCTCTTTGGTTTTCATGCATTCTACATAGCAATGCTCAGGACTTACTCCTGGCTCTGAGGGCAGGAATCACTCCTGGCAGGGCTTAGGGGACCATATGTGATGTCAGGGACCAAATCTAGGCCAGCTGCATGCAAGGCAAACACCATACCCAATGTACTACCTCATTTTAATGCTAAAAATAATGGTTGGGATAGATCTAATTTACCAATGAAAAATATGCAACCAGTGTGTGTGTCGATGAATAACGGATTCAAGTGATCAAGTGATCAAGTGTGTGTGTTGTATGGGTCGTGTATGTGTGTGTACATACAATGACAACGTGGGGAAGAGGGAGTCCTGCAGTAAGGGGGGAGCAGCTTCTCCACACACTCTGGTTGACTTCCTCTAGCTCCAGACATTGAAAATAAAGGGTCTTTGGTTCAAAATCTGCCTTTGCCAGTTCCTTAGCAGGTTCCCTGGGATAAGATCTATAGCTGGGCCTGCTCATTGATTTGTAACAGAAATTCCACAGACTTCATTTTCCTTTTGGCATCTTTTACCAGTGTGTGTGTGTGTGTGTGTGTGTGTGTGTGTGTGTGTTAAATTCCCTACTGACTGTTTCTGTAAGTGAACAATGCAATGTTTTCTTACTTCTTTGAACACCATAATCTTTTTAATAAAAGTAACTTTTGTCATTTAGGGTCATTTTCAATGACTGTGTATATCACTATCACTATCCTCCGTTGATATCTATTTGCTAGAGCGGGCCCAGTATATCTCCATATGTCCTGTCTCATGCTAGTAGAGCCCAAGGGCTCTTTCGGCCAGGAACATAAAGGCCTCACCATTATATACAGGCAGGGTGATATACATTATGAGATTGGGTCTCATACTTCATATTTATTGTGTGAGAGGGGTGTGTATATATGTGTGTGTATAGTGTGTGTGTACACACATATACACTATATAATGACTTTAAATAAATTAAAGATCTGTTATTATTTTAAAAATTAAGTAGCTTTCATCATTTAGGATCATTTTCAATTTTTTTATTGACTTTGTGTATCGTTTTTCCTAAGTTTCATGATGACAAAGTGAAGACATGATTCCTTTATGAAGGCATCATGGATGACCATTATTTAAAGCACACCCTTTCCGGAACATAAAACCAAACTAACCAAAGAGACAAAAGAAATCTGAGGCCCAGTGATAACGAAGCTGGAAAGTCTTGGACACTTACCCTTCATCCAGGTACAATTCCATCAAGTGGCAGGAAGCATAGGGAGGAAGGAGTCCATTGTAGACTTCTAGCGCCATCTGTAGGCCACTCACAGTAGTGTCGTGCTGCAAAGATTTGACACGAATTTTTTATTTCAACATCTGGTTCATAGTTACCTTCAACGGGTATGTATTAGACACCTGTAGAAGACCTTGATGGTTTCTGATTTAATTAAATTTCCTATACCCTGCTGATCTATACATGGGGAAAAGATTATCTTTTTTGTCACACCCAGGGATTCTCAGGGGTTAGTCCTGGCTCTGCACTCAGAAATTACTCCTGGCAGTGCTTGGGGGACCATATGGGATGCTGGGGATCGAACCTGGGTAGGCTGCATGCAAGGCAAACACCCTACCCACTGAGCTATTATTACTCCAGCCCCTTGGAAAAGCTTATTCTTTTGGTTTTAATTTTTATTTCATTAAAGAATCGTGATTTGCAATGTTACTGATAGTTGGGTTTTAGACATACAAAGTTATTGACAGTTGTGTTTTAGTCAGATTTCAACACCAATTCCAACACCAGTATCAACTTCCTTCCACCAGTATTCCTAGACTCCCTCCAACCCCCTCACTTTGACAGGCACGTTTCAAAGTTCTGTGGTTGTAGTTTAGTTACAGAGCTACAATAATCGACCTCATTCTCATGACAGGAACAATAATCGACCTCATTCCCATGACCTGAAAGAGTGGTTTGAGGCTCTTCGTGTTCCTGGAGCGAGCAGATGCCCTTGGGCTATACTAGAGCGTGACAGGGATGAATGGAGATGTTACTGGTGCCCGCTCCAGCAAATCAATGAGCAATGGGAAGACAAATGATACAAATGAGTGATACGGAACTACACCACTCTCCCACATCACCAGTATAATGTAGGCCCTGATGCCTGTTCCTCGTTACTTCCTTTTCTCTTCTTCCTTCTCTCCAATTTCTTTCTCTACCCTTGTTTTCCCTATACTCACAGGACAAGGTTGATCTAGTCATTCCTCTTTACCACATTATATCTCTATTTCTTTTTTTCCCTTGGTCGCACCTGGTGATGCTACATTCTAGTTTTTAGAAAAAATACATTCTAGTTATTCTATATACCATTAATAAGTGAGATCATCCTGTGTTATAAAAAGCTTATTTTGGAACATGTGTGAATAAATGTCGAAAGGGCTAATACCAACCTAGAACTGAGCATTAAATACAGGCAAAAAAAAATGCACATGATGGCCTCTAAGTATATGTGTTGCAACCCACAATGTGTAAGAGAAGGAAAAGAGAGAGAGGAAGAGAGAAAATAGATAAAGAATCTGCCATGGAGGCAGGCTATGGGAGGGGGAGGGGATTGGGGACATTGGTGGTGGGAAATGGGCACTGGTGGAGGGCGGGTGCTGGAACACTATGTGACCGAAACCTCTAAACATGAACAACGTTGTAATTGTATATCTCATGGTGGTATAATAAAGTGTTTAATAAAAAAAAGCTTATTTTGGTAAAGCATCTGCTGGGTATGTTGTCTGTGAGATTTGTGTGTGTGTATATATGTATTTACATATATGTATGTATATACATATGTATATATGTATGTATATATACATATATACACATATATACATATATACACATACACACCACTATTTCCTTTTAAAAGATAAGAGAAATTGAGATCTAGAGAAATTAAGTGATATAATTCAGGTCATAGGTAGCCTGAAATAAAAGAAAGGAAATCTGAACCAAATCTTTGATTTTTATTACATGACGTACCCCAGTAGAAAACTTCCTTATTGGTTTTCACTAAATTTTAAAATATTATAGAAGAAAATACTGTGAGATTATATCTGAAAATTAATTTATTTTGGCTTTGGCCAGTGATTCTTGGGGACCATGTTCTGCTGAGGATCAAACAGCTGATGTTTCCCTTCTCTGAGACACCAGCATTGCTTGCATGGCCTTTCTAGAAAGTTCTTTGTGGAGTTTATGTGCTTCCTTGTCAGTATGAAGAGTGAGAATGTTGGGGCTCAAGAGATAGTACAGAGGACAAGGCATCTATCTTGCATGCGGCCGTAGCCAGGGTTGGATCTCCAGCACCACAGATGGCCCAATAGCACTTCTAGGGTGAGTCCTGAGCACCACTGGGTATGACCCAAAAACAACAACAACAAAAAAAGAGCAATAATTTTTGAGTGGCAGAATTATGTATATTTCAAATTAAATTTGATGAGAGCATGTGTCTACTATGCTCAAGTGATGAGGGAACAGTGTTGAAGGCAAAGCTTTCTCCTTCAGAGATTCATCACTTGGACACAGGGAAGCTGAGGCACAGCAAAACAACTTACCGCCCGAATACATGACGAGTTTCCGGCGGTTTGTTGGCTGAGTCGCACTCATCAGGTTATTGAGGATTTCTTTGACCAGGACGCCTAAAAGAAGGAGAGATCGGCGGTAGAAAGGTGCCAAACACAAGCTTAGACTTCAGATGCTTCCAGTTCATACTCAGTGATTCTCTCTGCCACAATTCTCAAGAGTTAAGGGAGGGAGGAAAGGAACTAGGTTGGATGGCGTAGTAGCTGTGTGCGGAGCCGGGCTATCTCATTAGCTCCTACCTGCCTGCTGTTGATATTCAAAGGCAGGAAAACTGAAGTCCAGAATCGTTTAAGAGACTCAATCAGCTGGGAAATGGATGGCTGGATCAGAACACTGGCGCTCCTCCATAAGGTTTGATGAAAGCTTATCAAAG
This sequence comes from Cryptotis parvus, assembly GCA_021461705.1. NCBI lineage: Eukaryota > Metazoa > Chordata > Mammalia > Eulipotyphla > Soricidae > Cryptotis > Cryptotis parvus. The sequence continues at coordinate 36,249 of JAJIBD010003887.1, read as the reverse complement.
TACGCAGTAGGAGTACGCCAAGTAGGAGTACGCCATGTCCCACACATACAAGGAACACGCTCCACTGCTGACCTATATCCTCTGCCCCAATCCTGGCACTAATCATGAGACCACAATGCTGCAGAGAGCGGAGAACACAAGTTCCTGGACACACAATTCATTACATCTGCACCAATGTGAATACACCTGCTCTGTTTCCCTAACTCTTGGCTCAACAAGGTCAGGGCCTGCAAACATCTTCAGTAAAGGTTAGAGCAAAGGGTGTCAGCTGGTGCATCGCAGGGTCTGTCACAGATGTCCCTTCTTGGAGTACAGGAAGTAACATCCTAGATACCACCTGAATGAAGGAGCAGAGCTGGCTTTCGGTCCTGTTTGATGGACAAAAAGGGCCAGAGAGATAGTAGAGTGGGTAGGGTGCTTACCTTGCATGTTACTGACATCTGGGTCCCACACCCGCTACTCTATATAGACTCTATATGAGAACTTCCAGGAGTGATTCCTGAGCAGAGCCAGAGTAAACCCTGAGCAATACTGGGTGTGGCCCCCAAGTTTAAAGAAACAAAACTGGGCTGGGAGTCGGCATAGTCCAATGGGTAGGGTATTTGCCTTGCATGTAGCTGATCCGGGTTTGATCCCCGACATCCCATATGGTCCCTGTGAAGCACCAGGAGTAGTTCCTGAATGCAGAGCCAGGAGTAACCCCTGAGCATTGCTGGGTATGACCCCAAAGCAATAAATAAATAAATAAATAAATAAATAAATAAATAAATAAATAAATAAATAAATAAACCCTGAGGGATGGAGAGATAGTGCAGTGGATTAAGGCCCTTGCCCTTCATGCAGCTAATCCAGGTTCAATTGTTGGCACTGGGGAAGAGTAATTCCCTGAGCCCAGGGCCAAGAGTATACCTTGAGTACTGCCGGGTGGGGACCCCAAACCAAACCAATCCAAAACCAATCCAATCCAATCCAATCCAATCCAATCCAATCCAATCCAATCCAATCCAATCCAATCCAAACCAAACCAAACCAAACCAACCCAACCAAACCAAACCTAACCAAGCATGGATAGAGAAAAGGCAGAGAACTGGATTTGAACTGCCAACGGCCCAGTCTGGAACAAGAAGAGGTTTCTACTAGCATAGATCTGAGTGTCAGCAGATCTTCCTAAACTTCTGGCTGGCTGTGCATGGGGTGGGGGTCTGGGAGAAGGATTTTATCGAAGTGTTGCTTCCTGAATGTCATGGATGAAACAGGCAGTTCTGGCAAAGGTCAGAAGCTGCTGGACGCCTCCAGACATTGCTCACATGAAGCCCAGACAATGAGTGTTTTCTCTGTGCTCTGTCCCAATGCTTTGTCACCGGACAGGCATGTCACGGGCATGTATCTCTGGTCCAGCCAGATCTGAACAATCAGGCTGGGTTTATGCCTTGGCATGGATATCTCAAGAAATAATCTCGGGGCTTATCAGTAGCAAGGAACTTCCTCCAGAAAATAGGACAAAAGCACTGCCCACGGGCTCTGGACTCTAGTCCAAGAGGACACTGGGCTCTGACCGAGCCTGAGAATTCTTCTCAGATGGGGAAACTGAGACCCAGAGTGGGGAAGTGACTTCCCTCAAACACCATTTATATTGCAAAGGACAGGTGGGAAGAAAGAGGAGCAGGAGGCTGCGAGGACAAACCCATCTTTTATTCCTGGGCCCCTGGGGCATCTCCAATGAGAAACGGCCTGCCTGGTTCGCTACCTTCATCTTCACTGATTCCCGCACCTGGAGGAGCCCTCTGAAACTGTGATACATAGGCATACGCTTATCTTACGTTCTATTAAAATGCAGATTCCGGGATGGAGAGATAGGCTCAAGGTCTAGGTGCTTATGTTGTATGTGATCAATCTTGATCTCGGACACTACAGAGTCTCCCAGCACCACTGGCAGTGATGCTCCCACGCCCCAACACAGAGTTGGGAGTAGCCCCCAGCATTGCTGGGTGTGGTCCCCAAACCCAGAACACATGAATAAATAAAATGCAGATTCTAATTCCAAGGCTGGGCCTGAAAGTATGTTTCTAGGTCAGGGGGAGGGACACTGGCACTGCTGGTCACTGGACTGCGGTTTGAGGAAAGGCTGACTCCTAAGGCCTTTGGGACCAGACTGGGGAAATACGCCTGTGGTCCTGACTCCATCATCATACAGAGCTGAGGCTTAGTGTTGATTCCGCTCCAGGAATGTGCTGGTTTGTGTGACCCCCCAGGGGACCCAATTTCGACACTGCAGCCTTCACAGTGAAGCCAAGAAATTTTCAAATACACATAAGTGATTAGTCGTTAGGTTTCAAAAGGCTGAGGGGTGGGGCTGGAGCAACCACTAGCGGGTAAGGCACTTGCCTTGCATGAAGCCAACCAAGGTTCAATCCTCGGCATCCCATATAGTCACCCGAGCACCACCAGGAGTAATGCCCGAGCACCTCAGGGTGTGCTTCCCTCCCCAAATAAAAAGGCTGAGGGTTCAAGGATAGCTCAGCTGTGGAACACTGAGAAATTGTGAGCTATGGGGGCTGGAGTTCAATGCCTGGCATGGCCGCATGTTCCAGGTGTGATTCCATAGTTTCTGCTGTTTGAGTTTCAGGGACCACGAGAAGGAATGTTGTCTCTGGTGTGTAGCAGCAAAGGTGGGAGCACCAGAGCTAAAGCGTGGGAGCCCCTGTATCACAGATACAAGACTAATGGAGATAAGGGGAAAATACAAGGAAGGGCCAGAGGGCTAGTTCAAAGGGCCGGAGAGCAGCTTTGCATGTGGAGACCTCTCTTCGAGCCCTAGTGGCGGAGTCCTCAAACACTACTGGAAGTGTCCCCTGCCCCAAACAAAAGAGAAATAAAACAGAAAGGTTACAAGCCACTGGGCCTGAATGGTCAAGTACTGCACTGTGGACCCATAGCCAGATGAGTTGTGTTTTGTGGCTTCGAACCACTTCCTGGGCCTGTCACCCTGACATGACCCCATCTTGCTCTCTACTCTCAGCGTTCACCTCTATGTATCCCTATTTGGATGGGACACAGCCTGGGATCATGGCCCACCTCATGACCCCTCATCCTGCTCAGGGTCCCTGCTGCCCAGCCACCTCTGCCGATTCTAGGAGTCTGACACACTCCTGCCTGAGTTGACCTGTGAGGACAGTGAGCCCTGGGCCAGGAGGGCCAACTGTAGCCCAGAAGAGGCATCTCTCAGCAATAAACACCACTAGGAAAAGCCAGGACCTATGCTTGTCAATAGCCACAGCCATGACTCAGCCCACCCCTGACACTAGACCATCTTTAACCACCACGACCAGCAAGGGTTTCAGGAAGCCAGACACTCACACTTGAACAATAAAAATCACTGCACACAACCAATTTTCTTGGGACTCAGATCAAACACCTGGATTCTTTGATCTGGAAAGGAGGAAGAACATCTTGACTTTAGCCCAAATCTCTCATTTCCCAAGGGAAGAGGCCCTATGTAGGTAAATACTGATGGTTGGTTACATGTTTTGGTGAGCATTAGGCTCTAGGCTCTGCTGGTCCAAAGCCTTTTGAGCATGTACATCTGTGCAGCTCTGGTGATCTATCACCGTTGCATTAGGAAAACAAGAGTCATGGGATGGCAGAAGAGGGGCACATGGGTGAAGGGTGCAGTGCTGGAATTATGTCTATAGGAAACCATTATTAACTTTATTGGATACCCAAAGAAAATTAATTAAAAAAAAGCAAATTGGATACGTGGGAGATACACACACACACACACACACACACACATACACACACAGAGCACTCAACCACATGTTCCTCCCACTCTCATACTCACCCCCTGAAGTCTAGATTTCTCCTTCTGCTTGTGAACGCCATAAAGAGACAGGAGGGACAGCTCCGATAACTCCTTCAGCTTTCTCATGGTGTCTTCGGTGGCCCAATAGGGTAACGTGAAATTGTGAACACCCTGCAGCAGAGATAATGTGTGTGTGTGTGTGTGTGTGTGTGTGTGTGTGTGTGTGTGTAAGCACCCTCTTGGTTGACTTTTCTTTCAGACTGTGGGGTTCTGCCAAGTCTCTCCCAGGAAACTTTACAATGGCTACATCAAGGTATTTTCAAGAAAAGACCTATAGAATAAACGTGCCCCTTTCTACCCACCCACAGTCTGGGCTGAACTTCAGGTCGTAGGAGATTTAGGTTCTGCAGAACGCACAGTACGGTAGGGCAAGGCATACCTTTGGTGAAAGTTGACGAAATTTAATGTGCTCCTATGGGGACAGAAACATCTTTCAGGCCTAGAGGATGTTCCCTTGCGCTGACTGACTGCTTGAAAAGCCACCATGGGAAGCACTGTGTGCCCAGAGCCTTCTACAACGTACTCTCTGCTCCTCTTAGCTCTTGCTCGCTGGCTTTGGGGAAAGATTGCCTCTCACAGGCTGAAGGCACTTGGCAAATACTTGTTAACTAGAGAACAAAACTGCACCCAAAGATAGAGAGACATTGGGTCAATACTTGTTGCCTACCATGGAGATGTGTCTACAATATCAAAGGCGGATGGAGAAAGAGAGGCAGTCAGTTCACAGATGTACAGGCCAAAGGGAGGTGGCCTGCAAGGGAATAAGTGATAGAGCAGTGAAAAGGATTCCATGCACCTCAACTATGGCATGGAATAGTCCAGCTCCAGCTGCAGGAAAGGAGACAGAAAATGAAGCTTGTCACCAAAATGTGGGTTCTAGCATCCACAGAGAAGATCTCAGGTGAACGAACCAGTCTTGAATCAATGGGATGATAAAAGTGAAACTTTTGGGGAGAAAGTGTGTGTTTGAGCCAGTTTGACTCTTATGGGGTGGGGTCCGGGGTGGCACACAGCAGAATGTGTGATTCCGCGCAAGCAGGAAAAGAGGCATCGCATCGTGGCCAGGAGTGTGACTCCCCACTTCCCCAGTGACGACCTGCATGAGCATCGCAACTAAAAGGCTTGACCCTGGTGAGCTCCTTGGGCAGACGTGCATCCTATAACCTGGCAAGTACCATGGCCAAGTGCAGGCACTGTGATTTTGGAATGTTCAACCCTTGGCCATTGAGACAAGAACAGCAACAGAAGGAAGAGATAGGTGGAAGAAATGCCGCGGTGGCCTTGGAGAAACTCAAGAGTGATTCGTCCAGTTTCAAAGACGAATCTGCATTTCTATACAACTCTGCATTTTACAGTGAGCATGAGACACTTTCCAGAAAAACCCCGGTGGCAGTCCAGCTGAAATGGACTTGCTTTTTTTTGTCTCTAGATATCCAGAAACCAGATTTTCTTTTTCTCTTTCTGTACAGTATCCTGTTTCATGAAGATTTGTGCAGAGCTCAGCACTCCCGTGTGAGTGCTGAAGAAGTAAAATGACAAGGCACAGAAAAAAAAAAAGCAATTTGGCTGGTGGTTTTCTCAGAGGCGAAAATAATGAAGATCAAAAGTCAGAATTTTCAAGTGACTATTAAACAAAATCTTGAATGATGTTTTCCATCAAAAGAAATAGAAGGACTGCATCTCCCCAAAGAAAATGCATTGTTTCAGCATTGGGGAAGTGAGAAAAATGAGAAAATCTCCAAAGTTGACCTTAGAGAGAGTTTTCTTTACCTCACAAAACAAGGGGTCGTAGATTCTACTCCAGATGCCAAAGAGGTCCTGTCCATGGTAGCCTGAAAGTTTGGGCAAGGTTTCCATAAAATCCTGAAACGCAGAGGGAATAATGATGAACTGGTTCGAAACAGCACTAGCGACAGCTGGGGGATCATTCTGCGTTGTGTGGGGGAGGAGGGTGAGTATTGCCCACTGGGTGCCAGCATCGTTCTTTAGTTTTTAGTGGGGGTAGAGGAGGGATTTGGGCCACACATAGCAGAACTCAGGGCTATTCTTTGCTCTGTGCTCAGGAGTAACTCCTGGCCGAGCTCAGGGACCAGATGTGGTACCAGGGGTCAACTAGAGTCAGCAGGATGTAAGACAAGTGCCTTAACCCATGTCTGTCTTTCCAGACTATTTATTTAAATTTTTTTAACATTTAAATTGTATTTCCGTTTTTTTGATCTTTGGGCCACTCCAGGCTGTGCTCAGGACTTATTTCTGACTCTCTCTACTGAGATCCATATGAGGTGCTGAGGATTGAAACTAGGGTCGACCACACGCAAGGCAAGTGCGGAACATTTTGTACTACGTCTCTGGTCCCTAATTTTGATTTGACTTCATCTTTTACCTTATAAGGTTCTAGCCTTTTCTGGAACTCCTCTGAGATCAGTGTTTCATTCTCAAGTTCTTCAAAGCGAGGGCAGTTTCGGAAAGGCAGGTATAGTAACTGAGGATAAGAAGAGAAACCATAAATCCTTTTATAACCAGAAGAGGATTTGGGGATGTGTTGGAGGGGGCTAAGGAAGCTGCAGCCATATTTCAAGCCTTTGTGCCATTAGACGCAAAGCCACCTGAATCGAATGGTTTACTGGTCTTAAAACACTAGGCACATGCAAGGTACTGAAAATTGTTTCTTACATGAAATTGCCCAGTTGAACCGTGCTGTTGCTTTGCCATGGGAGAGTGGAATGGTGATGTGGCTTCTCCAGGGCCCACCATTCCTAGTACTAGGTGCAAACCCGAATTCATGCATGAGTGAGTGTGCACGCATGTGCGCACACACATGCACACACACACACACACAAATGAGCTAGAGGTTCAGGAAAGAAGCTCAACAAATCAACTATCAGTTGAAGCTTTATTTCTGCAACTCTGCAAAATTTTAAAATAAGGGCACATATTCAATAGAAGGAAAGTATATTTAAAATTCTATAATGGGGGGCCAGGAATATTACTCAGCAATAGAGGACTTGCCTTTGCATGTGTGAGGCCCTGGATTTAAAACTTTAAAAGCCAGTACAGGTAGATAAAAATCTATTATGAAGATAAAGTGAGTTTAAATGTGACAATTGCAATATATATTATGTATATATAATTATATATGATTATATACATATATAATGTATAGGTATATACACACACTTACGTACACACATATATAATTTACTTTCTTGCTTGTTCTTGTTTTGTTGAGGGGACTGGACCACAGCTGGTGGTGTTCTGGGGTCACTCCTACCAGTGCTTGGGAGAATCAAGTGTACTGGGATCAAACCAGAGTTGGCCACAAGCAAGGCAACAACCTTAAACCCCTCTACTACCTCTTGAATATAACCCATAGGTCAGTGACTATTAAGTTTATTTCATTGCCCTTATTTTCTCCTGTACTCTTTTTGGTACCTGGTGGATATCAACACTTAGATACTTCTCTTCTTCCTCAATTTATTTGCTCTTATATTTATATTTGGTGTGTGAAGGGACTTCTCAGCAGTGCTAGGAGCCTCCAGGGTTACACCTAGTGTTCTGGGGAGTCCAGGTGGTGCCAAAGACCGACCCTAGGGCTCTGTGAGTGCCAGACACCCACTCCATCCCTTAGAGCCACCCACCACCCACCCGTCCCTTCTTCAAAGCTGACACACACAAACAAAGCCAAGCTCCGCTTTTTCCTTTTGCCAGTTCCTGTCATCACTTTACCTTTCCTAATGACAGAATGCATCTTCCTGCTTCCGGGACTAATGCCTTCTGCTTGACTACCCTCAAAACATTTTCCCAGAGCCGCCCTAATCGTCACTGTGCCCTCCCCACCCAAGCCTCCATCCACCTGCAGGGGCTTCCCCACCTGGCACCATCCTTTCCACTTGCCCATGCACCCCCACTTTAGCAATGTGCTCCTTTCCACTTTAGCATTCATCAACACTCACCAGCATCAGGCATTCAGGCCTCGCCATTCTGGATTCACCCATTGTTCTTGGAATAGGATCCCAGCTCCTGTGAGCCCCCAGAGCTCCCTGAGACCTGCTTTCCTAGTCTGATTCCCTCCTCTAGCTCTTTTCTGAATACAGGGCTGGGCAAGACCCTTCCCTCTGTGGGACCCTTCCCAGGATGCCACCTCCTCTCTCCCACCATTGCCCATTCTGCCCTAGCCATGCCCCCCCACTAGGTCTCATCTCCTGAAAACTCCTCATGGTTCCCCAAATGACTCTAAAATATTCACTTCCTTATCATCCAGAGTTTTCCCATACAATGGAAACTGAAGAACAACCAAGAAACTTAAGAACAACCAAGAAACTCAGTCTTGCCCACCGTATTCAGGGCTGTACTGTTCATGCCTAGAACAGGTCAGACATATTAGTAGCTACTTAGAAAACATTTTTCATAAATGAGTCACTTGATGAGTGGTGCTAATTCAATGTGTCAGCTTGTCTTGATGGTTGGTGTGTGGTTCTGGGGATCAACTCAGGGCTTCACACATGCAGTAAGACTCTACCAACAAACCCCATCCTGGACCATCTTGTCTCACCTCCAATACCTTTACCAGCAGTGATACACCTTCACTTTCTCCACCCTGAATGGTTCTTGCAGGTGTTTTCCAAGGCTCCAGCATAGTTTCCTTCCAAGCCATGGTCAGATAATCGCAGCAAAGCCCCACTCACAAAACAGATAAAAGCACAGGAAAATACGCAGGTTGCTCCCTCCCGAGCTCTTTTCCTGTGTTGCTGTCTTTGTGATGAATGGAAGCACCCCCACACCTGCCTGGTGTGGGCACATGGAGTCGTGTGCCCACAGCTTTAGTGCTCCTACAGTAAGTCGAGGTGCTCCCCAGGGTTCACACACTCTTCAGTTGCGACCGTGTGCACATTCTGGCTGGAGTGCTCATAGACTCCCATTGGTGCTCACACGTGAACTCATCAGGGTCCCACACTCCTGGCCCTGGTACTCGAACAGACCAGGCAAGGCTGGGAATACTCGCAGCTCTGGGTATCTGCAGCACAGCCACAGGGCGCAGAAGGCAGAGCTGCCAGGATCACACTGGGCCCACATGGTGGCACTGAGGATCGAACTCGTTACCTCATGCCTACAGTGTGGGCACACTAGGCCACTGAGCTACCTTTGCCCAGGCTGGTTTTATGTTCATTATGTTCATCTCTGTGTGTTATATTAAATGTCCCTGCATGACTCTTCCATATGTCCCCTGGAGAAAGAATAGTGTTGAAGGAAGGAGCCCATGACTGAACCTTCTGAGGCCTAATCTGAACTTTTCTGACTGGGGCTTTCTAATCGGAAACATGTAGAGCGTCAGAGCAAAACTAGAGCAATCACCCAAACCTCTCTCCAGTAGTACATTGATTGAGTCTCTTATATTCCACCACTAATCTTGTCTTCATAAACCCCCATTTAAAAAAATAGGTGGGATGGGCTGGAGCAATAGTCCAGCGGGTAGGGCATTTGCCTTGCATGCGGCCAGCCTGTGCCGGCCCAGGTTCGATCTCCGGCATCCCATATGGTCGCCCAAGTACCACCAGGAGTAATTCCTGAGTGCAGAGCCAGGAGTAACCCCTGAGCATCGCCAGGTATGACCCAAAAAGCAAAACAAACAAACAAAAAACCAATAAATAAAAATTAAAAATAGGTGGGAACTATTCTTATTTTTCAGGAAAAGTCAGTGGGGTACAGAGAGGCAACTCAAGATCGGACACCGAGTAACTGACTTCAAATCTGACCCTCTTTCCTCGTCCACCACATCACATTGCCACTCATTCTCAAGATTGCTTCTGGTTATTAGATTTGAGTGCTTGAGCCTGTGCCCAGCCTAGTCTTTTTATTCTGTCTTGGTAAATGTGAAGGCTTAGCACTTGGCACTGGCATTCGCTACCATGCTTGGGGTGACCTGTCTCTCCTTGCCATCCCCTCCTGGAAGATCAGAGTTCTCACTGTCCTGACAAAGACCTGAATTACTGCCCTTTGTTTTTAAAAAATTTTTATTATGCTACCATGAGATATACAATTCCAGCACCCATCCTTCCACCAGTGCCCATTTCCCACCACCAATGTCCCCTGATTACCCCCTCCCCAGCCTGCAACTATGGCAGGAAATTTTCACTTCTCTCTCTCTCTCTCTCTCTCTCTCTCTCTCTCCTCTCCCTTTTCTTAAACATTGTGGCTTGCAATACATACATTTAGAGTTATCATGTATATCCTTTTTGCCTACTTTCCATGCTCAGTTCTATGCTGGTATTATATTTACAATAATTATTAGTCCTTTCTCTGTATTACCTAACTTCTGATTCCCACTCTACCCACTGACAAGACCTCCTGATCCATGTTTTGTCTGGCCTTGGATATTAGTATCATGCTATTTTTTTATATCCCGCAAATAAATGCAGTCATTCTATATCTGTCCTTTTCCCTCTGGCTGATTTCACTCAGCATGGTCCTCTCCATGTCCATCCATTTATAGGCAAATTTTATAACTTCATTTTTCCTAACAGCTGCGTAGTATTCCATTGTGTAGATATACCACAGTTTCTTTATCCAGAAATGACTGCCCTTTGGGGATCCTCAGAGAAGTCCACTGTTTTCTTCCAGCATGGACAGTGTGTCCCAGAAGTCACTGGGCACCCCTCTGTGGGGTGCGTAACGTACACACCACAATCTCCTTATATCGACAGTTGAAAACGAGCCCTGTGCTTCTGCTCTATTTCTCCATAGCACTTAGCGCAATTCTGGGATTGACAGTGTGGACAGATGTTCAGTTCTACAGTGGATGTTGTAAGTTGGTTCCTTTTAATGGGAGGCTGGAAGCCACAGGGAGAAAATCTTGTTTCCTTTGATCTCTTCCTCCTTCTGCTTCCTCTCCTCCCACACAACCTGTTTTCCCTTTAGTCTGTAAACTAGCAATGGCCTTTCAGAATTAATGTTCATTAAACTTTATGCAGCTGTTCAATTTTTTCTTTATTTTCTCCCTTTTTGTTTGTGGACCATACCTGGTGGTGCTCAGTGATTACCCCCTGGCTCCCTGGCTCAGGAAACCCTCCTGGGGGTGCTCAGAGGACCATATGTGGTGCTGGGGATCTAACCTGGACTGGCTGTATATAAAGCAAGTGGCTTGTCTCCTGTACTATCTCTCTGGCCTCTGCTGTTCTCTGTAGAAGAAATGGTCATAAAAGGGTTTTATTCTTTTGGAGGAGGGAGGAAAAATAGTCAACCCCCCGAGATCATGAATAATGATGACTGGGGCAGGAGTGATAGTACAGTGGGTAGGGTGTTTGCCTTGCACACAGTTGACCTGGGTTTGATCTCCGGCATCCATGTAGTCCTCTGAGCACAGACGTAATACCTGAGCGCAGAGCTAGGAGTAACCCCTTAGCATTGCTGGGTGGGAACCAAGTAGCAAAAAAATAAGAAAAAAGAAGAAAAGAAAAGAATAATGATGACTACTTTACTTTTGATTCTGGGGAGGAAAAATGTAGATCATCCTATTATTTTAGGAAACAAATGAACATACAAATTGTTGGAACAGTTCTACCTAAGGGGAGGTTTGTAGGGCTAGCCTGCTTCTAGACAATTTGTGGGGGAAGTTCTGAAGTTCACAGTTAGGTCAATTCCTGGGTGCAAAGAGGTGCGTCTCCTCCCCAGGGGCATCACCCAGCCCAGATTAGGCTAGTCCAGGGGAGTGCTGAGAAGTCACAATGTGCAGATGACATCTCGTCCTACTCAGTCTGCTACTGTAGGGGAGATCACGGGGCTTTTGGATCCTCCAGCTTCCACTTCCTACCTTATGATCCATCCCTGACAGGTTCATCTATTGCTTTTTAAAGAGTACCGAGTCCACAGAGAAGGTGGATGAGTTCCGGGTCATCATCTCCATGTAAATAACCTGGAGAGTTTCTTTCCCTCAGTCAGGTTGGACTTGGCTGCCTGCTGGAATTATCTAGGCAGGTTGTTAATTTTATGATTTGTTATGATAATTATTATGGCATCCCAGGCAGTGTTTAGAAGGCCTTGCAGGTGGGGTGGGGTAACTCCTACTAATTCTCAGCCACCTGAGCTAGTGGTTTAATGCAAAGGCCAGAGTGTTGTAGGGTGCTGGAGGTTACCTGAGTCACCCCAGCAATAGTTGGGGGTCTTCAGGATTACACCAGGCAGGTTTTGGGGGACCATGTGGTGCAGGGGGAATTGGGGATGAATTGGGATTGACTATAGGTGAAGCATGTACCTTAACCCCTATTTTTTTTTTTTTTTTGCTTTTTTGGGTCATATCTAGCAATGCTCAGGGGTTACTCCTGGCTCTACACTCAGCAATCACTCCTGGAAGTGCTCAGGGGATCATATGGGATCCCGAGGATCAAACCCAGATCAGCTGTGTGCAAGACAAACACCCTGCCCCTGTACTATTGCTCCGGTACCAACCCTATTCTATCCCTCCAGCTCCTAGGCAGACTATTTTTAAAATACTATACCCATGGGGTCAGAGAGTTAGTACAGTGGTTAGTGTGTTTGCCTTGCATGCAACCAACCTAGGTTCAATCCCCTGCCATCCATATGGTCCCTCAAGCACTGCCAGGATTAATTCCTGAGTACATAACTAGGAGTACTAGGTGTAATCCTGAGCATTGCCAGGGTTAAATATGGCCTGCACAAACAAACAAATACTATGTCAGCACTATCCTTAAAACTTGATTTGTTAATGGAAAATGGCTGGGGCATCAGGGTTTGAATCTCCCTAGGTGATTCTAATAAAGGTGATCCTTAGAGAATCATGCATTCCTGACCTGAGCTACACCTGGATCCGGTCCCAAGCCTGATGTGGCCCAGCTGTGTGGCCCTGGGCTGGCTCTTTATTCTGAGTACATATACACTTGTTGTAAAGAGGACAATATTTACTTTATTTTCCCCCTAAAATATTCTCTATTTAGCTTAGAGCTGAACCAGATTTGACTTCTGCAGGTACAAACTGTATCATTCATTCATTCATTTATTCATTCTATTTATTATTTATTTATTGATGGTTTTGGAGCCACATCTGCAATGCCTAGGGGTTATTACTAGTTCAGCGCTTAGGAATCACTCCTGGCGGTGCTCATGGGACAATACGAGATGGCAAGGATTGAGCCCAGTCAGTCGTGTGCAAAAGCAAACACCCTATCCACAGTACTATTTTTTTTTCCCTTCAAATTTTATTACACCACTTTTAGACATACAATTGCAAGATGCTCATGTGGAGTTTTGGTTCTAAAGTGTTCCAACACCCATTCCTCCACCCGAACCCATCTCCCATTACCAATGCCCCCCACATCCCTCCCCCTCCCACACCTCAACTGCTTGGCGGGTTCTGTATGTCTTTTCTCTCCTCTCTATCTCTCCCTCCCGCCTACCTTTCCTACACATCGTAGAATGCAGTACATTAAAGAACATAACTGTTTCCACTAGTTTGATGGACCGTGCGGCCGCAAGCATGAGACTTAGGGGCCTCATGGTCAGCATCCAGACAGTGATTATGGTGGCTAATGTGGTGGGCGAGTCTCATCTGGCTGCTTCCGGGACCCCCAAGAGGTGATGGGCCTACTCCCAAAACTCATCTGTCCACCTGGGGGCCCCCATGGTCAGCTGAGCCTGGGGAAAGCCGAGTTCCAGCTTCCCCAGCTGCGTCTGAGGCCCCGCATGCTATGGCTGGTCGCCCCAGGGCCTATCCACAGTACTATTGCTCTGGCCTTCCAGAGGACAATATTTTCTGTCCAAGGTTGCTACCAAAGGTAGCATGACGAAAGGGGAAGAGAGGGCAGGCAGCAACCATGCACTCAAATATTTCTCTGTCCTTGATCTGGGAGTGGGGAATTCTCATGAGGGAGAGGAAATGTGTAAATAGAGAGGTCTTAGGATATTCTGGGAGGAGAAACTTATGTGGGGCATCACAAACTGGTGAAACAAAGGCTGAACATTGGGAACGTGCGGTCTGTGTTTATGTGTGGAAAGATAAATTGCCAAAAGTCCAGAGTGGTTAAAAAAAAAGAAATGATAGAGATTCAAAAGAGAAATTCTACTCCTACTTATTTTTGAGGAGGGGGTGGTGTTGCTGGGCACCCTGCAGTGGTGCTCAGGGGCTTAGCCCTGGGGGGCTTAGGGAACATAAGGGGTGCCAGGGATTGAACCCAGGTTGACTGCATGCAAGGAGTAAGGGCCCTACCCACTGTACTATTGCTCTGGTCCCACTCTTACTGTTTTTTTTTTTTTTTAATTTTTGGGTCACACCTGGCAATACTCAGGGTTTACGCCTGGCTCTGCCCTCAGAAATTATTCCTGGCTGTGCTTGGGGACCATATGGGATGTCGAGGTTCTAACCCAGATCAGCTGTGTGCAAGACAAGTGCCCTACCTGCTCAACTAGAGCTCCACTCCTACTCTTTTTTTTTTTTTTGCCTTTTTGGGTCACACCGGCAATGCTCAGGGGTTTCTCCTGGCTCTGCACTCAGGAATTACTCCTGGTGGTACTGGGGGGACCATATGGGATGCCAGGGATGGAACCCAGGCCAGCACAGGCCAGTTGTGTGCAAGGCAAATGCCCTACCCACTGGATTATCGCTCCAGCCCCTCTTTCTTGCCTCTTTACCCTATTGTCCTTTGCACCTTTATTTAGACTAAATAATTAAGACTTGATTGTCTAGGGCTCTGGATAACTCAATGGTCTAAGCTCAGAGTGTTTGATCCCTGGCTTCTTTCCACATGCTCAGTTTCATCCCAGTGGGACCGCAAATTCCCAGCCAAGTGTGTGACATTAATTCATAACAACAACAACAACAACAAAGGGAGTGGGGGTGGGGATCAAGAGTGTACACCAAGAGTGTCCAGACAACCAAACTCACAAGCACTAAGCACCTGAAGGACCCCAATGAAATCTGGTTTTGCCTGCAGACTGACCTGGTCCTCAGATCGAGGGACTGTGTGCACAGGGATGGGCTGCCAGGCCAGGCTGGGGTTCCAGATGCTGATACCCTCTGGGGGAAGAGGGCTGCAAGGTTTGTCATTGCACTCATCAACGTCCGGTCAATGTCTGTGCTTCGGATATAAACCTAGAATAGGCAAATCAAAGCAGAGTGCAAGTGAGAGGAAGTGAGGTCAGCTCCCGGAAGGGCTGAGAGGCTATCTGAGAAAAGGCGGGACACCCACACTTAAATCTAAGATGACTTTGGGGGCTCTCATCTCTATCAGATGATATATTTTTTTAAAAAATTGATTATATCACCATGAAACAGATGATTACAAAGCTGTTCATGACTGGGTTTCAGTCACACAATGTTGCGGCACCCATCCCTCCACCAGTGCACATTTCCCACCACCGATGTCCCCAGTGTCCCTTCCCACCCCACCCACCTCATGACAGGCACTTTTATTCTCTCTCTCTCTCTCTCTCTCTCTCTCTCTCTCTATTTTGTGCATTGTGGTTTGCAATATGTACAATGAGGGATTATCATGCATATCCCTAAATCTATTTTCAATACTCAGTTCTAGTTTGGCATTACCATTTTCAAGTATTATTGGCAGACTTCTATTAGGGAATATTATGGGAGAGGAAGGATTATGAGTTTGTGGTGATACAAAGCAACCAGCGGTGCCAATAGTGGAATGAACAAAGGAGACCGATTAGGTGGTAACTATTTGCCAAACCAAAACATCTTCCCTAGAGGCCCACACCATGCTGAATTCTGTCCTAGTCACAAATTTCCAGGTGCTAAGCATTTTCAAACGTGAGGGTACATTGGGAGACAAGTTCTATACTTGCATGAAAGTTCCCCAGGAAACAGGCAAAGCACCGTGAACAGATGAACATTGTGTTAGATTCTTCCACAGATTAAGCCTCCCACTCCAAGTGCCCCAACTTGCCTGTTCGTGTTTATAGGACTCGTTCAAGAAATCTGCATATCTCTTCCTTAGGAACGTTCCAAGTTCATAGTGTTGCTCCATGCCCAGCTAAGGGGACAGCGAAAAGCAAAAGTTAGGGGCCGGAATGATAGCACAGCAGGGAGGGTGCTTGTCTTGCATACAGAAAACCCGGGTTTGATCTCATATGATCCCCTGAGTACAGCTAGGAGTAATTCCTGAGTGTAGAGCCAGGATTAACCCCTGAACATTGCTGAGTGTAACCACAAAGAAAAAGCAAAAAGAAAAAAAAGCAAGTTAATGAAAGTTAAGTTCAGGGAGCATCATCTCTCCTGGGAGGTGCACAGTGAACAACATTATTGTTTAAAGTCACACAAGGGTGTAGCTCCACAATAACACATTTCAATGAAAGAAAAGAGAGCATTCATCTTTAATCAGCATTGACAGAGTGAGTAAACTGATTTGATCTGAAGCATTAAGTAAATGCTTCATGTCTATTGTGGGCAAGTGAATTCACTGGCTCATCTTTGTGGGAACCGTTTTCAGTGAACTGGTTGACCACTTGCCAGGAGGTTTATGGGAGAAATCCAGCCACTGCTAAAATGGTTGATTAGGATGAACTGAGAGATTCTGTCAGGCTTTGAAGGCAATACTTCATTATCTGCACAATTTATGCTTGTTTCATAAAAAAAAAAAAATTAGAGTCAATTACTCAGAGTGGGCCGACAGAGCAGCAGTATCAGCATTACCTGGGAGTAGGTTTGAAATTAAATTTTGGGCCACGCCCATGACCTACTAAACCAGAATTTTCGGGGTGGAGTTCAGGAATCTGTTTTTAACAAACTCACCCAAAGATGCTGATAGTAATCATTGAGAAGTGGTGGTTTAGCTTGACGTGCCTCATGCATGACCGTACATCGGAATGAAAATGATTAAGCAGATTCCTCAGCATTTTCCCCCAAATTCCTGTTTAGGAGGCAACTCTGGAACCTGCATTTTAACAAGTGCCCAAAAAATTCTTTTTTTTTTTTCTGGGCAGGAGGCAGCTGCTTTGGGCTACACCCATTGATGTTCAGGGGTTACTCCTGGCCCTGCACTCAGGAATTATTCCTGGCAGTACTTGGGAGACCATATTGGATGTCGGGAAATTGAGCCTGAGTGCACCGCATGCAAGGTAAACAAACACTCTTCCCACTGTACCATTGCTTGGGCACCCTGCCCAGAGATTCTCGGGCAGGCAGCAGGAATAGCAGACCTTGAGACATAGACATATTGTGTTCCTGTTTTATTTTATTATATATTATTTATTTATTTATTTTTTTTGCTTTTTGGGTCATACCCGAGCAATGCTCAGGGGTTACTCCTGGCTCTGCAATCAGGAATTACACCTGGCGGTGCGCGGTGGACCATATGGGATGCCGGGGATTGAACCCAGTTCAGTCATGCGAAAGGCAAACTTCCTCCCTGCTGTATTATAGCTCCACCCCCTGTATTTTTTTTTTTTTATGATACTCAAGGATCACTCTGGGCAGGCTTGGGACAATATGGGATGCTGGGGATCAAACCTTGATTGTCTACTTATAAGGAAGCACTCTACCTGCTGAACTATTTATTGCTCCGGCCCCTCTTTGGTTACTCTTCTCTGAAGATAAAAAGACAAGGAAGGTCTCAGTTTTTCCTGTCCAAACCCCTACTTCACTTAGGCTTGCAGATAAGATGGAGTGGGCCTCAGGGGACTGGCCCAAGGGAGAATCCCACGGTCTTGCTGCACTTTCTGAAACATCCCTGTTCTCTTTCTCCAGCAAAGCTGCTTCTTGCGACCATGTGGGCTAGATGGTTACTTTAAGGACAAGAGTCCATGATCTTTCAAGGACAATAAGGTTGCCGCTAAGGCTCTTTGTTGGTTTGTTTGTTTTCATTGTGGGACCTACCTGGTGGTTGTTAAGGATTGACTCCTTGTTTTGAACTCAGGGATCATTCCTGGTGGGTTTGGGAGATCATATGGAGACAGGGGACAGAACACAGGTCTGCTGCAGGCAAGCAAACGCTCCACCCACAGTGCTATCTCTCCTGCTCCCTGATAAAGCTCATTCTCCACTTGTGGCCAGGTCATCCGGCTGACTACATTAATAAGCTGGCACCCCATGGTGATATAAGTCATATAGTTTCCAGGAGACATGCCCCATCTGTGACCGGCCAAGGGGAGTCAGGACTGGAGCAGTGACAACTTCCGCCTTCGCTCCTTGGTTCACTTCCTCCTTAGATGTGCTTCCGGAAGGATTGGGTCCCTATAGTTAACAGATCACTTCTGAGGAAGGCTGAACTCCAGACAAGAAATCAAATTTGGTTTTTGTTTCTAGAAGAATTGAGTTTCCCAAGCCAGCTGATTCAGCTTCTACATATGATTAATTTTCACCTTTTCCGAAGGAGTCATGCGGAAGCCAAACTTTCCTTAGCTTTTCTAAGTTTATTATCGTTGTTGTTATTGTTCTTTTGGCCACTCATAGCAATGCTAAGGGAGGTTGGGGCAAATACCACAGGTGCTGCAGATTGAACTGGGGGTGTTTCTCATGCAAAAGTACTTTCCCAAGTAGTGCTCTGGCTCTTTGAGATGTCTCCTTGGCCTCAGATAATTCCACAGATTTTTTGGGGGGCCTCTCACCTTCAAGGAAAGAGCTCTACTGCTGAGTCACAACTTCCTTTATACTTGTTCTCGTCCAGGGGACATCTCTGAGGTTTTAATAAATTCTCTAAGATAATTGCTTAAACAGAGTCCTACAGTCAATTCAATGTTTTCCCTCCTAGTCACCAGCTTGATCAGAAAGGACCCAAGCTGACCACAAGTGCCCTTGTTCAACAATCCAAAAATAGTTGAGATTTTTTTTAGGTGCCAGGATCATGTGCAAAGCCCTTGGCCAGATCTCTGCCAGTCAAGTCCTTACCTGGTTTCAACAGATGATCGAACCTCACTGTGCTCAGCGTCCCTAGAGACGCAGCAACAGTTTATCTGAAAATGCCACCAACCTGAGTGAGCTGACCAAACCCCCTGCGGCCACGAGGATTCCTGAATGGGGTCATCGGGAAGGTTTCGATGGGGGTGCGGTCTCCGTGCCGAAAGACCTGGAAAGATGCAGACACCAATGGCATCAGTTTCACTGTGGCTCTTGCCCCTGCTCACTGTCATCCATTATGATTATTTTTCTTTCTAAACCACTGATTCTCAATTGGGGTTGCTTACTAGATTACTGGAAGAGCTAGGTCATTCTGAGACTGGGTGTAAGGATATAAAAGACAACTTGAGAGAGAAAGCTCAACAGACTGTACGTTCTGCATGAAGGAAGAACAGCTTCAATCCTTGGTACTGCACAACCCTCCATCACCATTGGGTACCACTGAGCCCCAGGGAGTGCTAGATGTGGCACCCCCATAAAAAATCAAAGACAGACCACCTCGGGGAAGTCTCAGGTGAGGAACAGCTACTGTAGGCCGCTAGCATAGACCCTGGATTTCAGGTAAATCAAACAGGAAGCTGAGGCCAGAGAGAGTCCAAGGAATGTCACTTGTCTCACATGCAGAACATGGTTTGTTCCCCGGCACCCCACGCGGACCCCCTGAGCACTGCCAGGAGTGATCCCTGAGTGCAGAGGCAGGGGAAAGCCCTGAGCACTGCAGGTGTGACCCAAGACACAAAAAGGAAAGAAAAATAAGCAAGTAGGAAGCAGGTGGGAGTGTGTGGAGTAAGGAAGGTGTGTACTCTGGGAGCTGCAGGCAGCAAACCTTGGGGTTTGTTTTCAAGGGCCATCTTTTGTCTATCACCTCTCTTTGTTCGTTTGTTTCTCACTCCACGTTTGAGTGAGAGCATCTGGTATCTGTCCTCCTTCTGACTCACTCTTCTTCACCTTACACCCTCCCAGTTCTAGCCAAGTTTTGCAGCGAAAGGCAAGATTTCATCTTCAGGAGTGGAGCTAGATGGCAACTTCTTTATCCACTCATCAGCTATTGGGCTCTCAGTTGTTTTCAGTTCTTGACTACGCAAACAGCCGCCGTGAACACCGGCATGCATCTATCTTTCAAATGAATGTTTTTGTATTCTTGGGAGAGATGCCCAGGAGTGGAATCGCTGGGCCCCGTGGTAATTAATTCTGTGTTTAATCTGGAGAAGTTTCCAGACTGTTTTCCAGAGAGGCTGACCCGGACAGCATTCCCACCCACAGTGCCTGAGTGTTTCTTCCTTTCCTATTGCACCCCCACCACGCCCCAGCCAGCCTTGTGTGTTTCCAAGCTTCTGATATCAGCCATCTTCTTTGGTGAGAGATGTATCATTGTTTTGGTTTGTGTTTCTCCAATAACAAGTGATGATAAACATTTGTTTTATATGCCTATTGGCTGTCAGGAGGAATAATTTTCCATAACTATCTACCAACTCTTAAGTTTACATAGATGGAGGGAGTGGGGAAGTCATGATAGAGGCCTTCGCCATGTCCAGTCAGAGTCTTTACACTGCATTATCCTATCTGCGCTGAATTCCTGGGGCAGCTTGGGGAGCAGGGAAAGCAAACAGTTTGTATCATCCAAGGTGGGGCAGTGAGGAGCCTCAAGTGCAAGGTCTGTCTTGAGAGTCAACAGGGGTCTCAGGGGCTCCTCCAGTGCCAAGACTCCTCCAGTGCCAACTCCTGGGCGGGGCTGACCCATGTGCTGGAAGTTGCTTAGCCACACAAGGGGCCTTTGCCACCAGACACACGAACATTCCCTGTTGGGAAAACAAAAAAGGTCTCTGGGCTCAGCCCACTAAGCCGCAGGTGGCAAACCACCCCTCAGAGCGCACAAGAAGCCAGATGAACTACATTGCAGTTAAGTCGTTTACTAGGCTTCCCAGACCAACAGTCACGCCCCCACCTGCTCCCCAAATGCTCGTTTTGTGCTAGAAACTCTGCCCAGGGCTTCTCTTAGTTTGAATCCTCTCACCACGCTCTCATTTTCCTTTTTGGTTTGTTTTAGGGGCATACCTAGCAGTGCTTCGAGCTTTCTTCGAGCTCTGTGCTCAGGAATGCCTCCTGGTGGGCTCTGGGGTCCGTATAGGGGCTCTGGAGATGGAACCCAGGTTGGCCACGTGCAAGGCAAAAAGGCCCTTCCTGCTGGACCATGGCCCCGACTCCTCTCTCATCACTTCTAAGGCTACTTTTCTCTTCACACACTGAATGGAGAGATTAACCCGAGTTCAGCAACCTGCCCAGGATCACACACCGAGAGTGCATGAGGGCGGCGCCAGTAGCGCAACACAGGCTCAGTTGCCATTGCAGTTTCTCCTCATGGAAGGGGCTCATGCAAAAGCTTGGGAGTCTCCCTGGGTCACATGGAGGAGCTAGGATTGGGGATGTCCACTCAACATCCTCTTTCTAAGATGGGTGTTTGTGTGTGTGGGATAAGGGGGTGATCTGGGGAGGGGGTGAGTGATGCACTGAAAGGGAAAAAGCAACCCTGATGTAAGACAAAAGCCCAATGATGATTGGAAAACAAGACTAGCGAGCTGAGAGCCATCTCCCTGGGCTGAGTCTGCTTTGCAGGTAGGAGGCCTGGCTTTGCTCTCCAATACAGCAAGGTCCCCAAGCACTGCCAGGAGAGACCCCCTTACCCCCCACATTCCCAGCCAAGAGCCAGTTAGTAGCACATGGACACCCTAGGGGTGACCAGAAATAAAATTACAAATAAGTACAGTAAAATTAGGGCCAGGGAGATGGACCAATGGCTATGGTGTGAACCTGAGAGTTTGAGCTATAGACTAGGCCTGAGCATAGAACCAGACAGCCAAGTTGGCTGATTATTGCTGGGAGTGGGCTTCAAACTCCCTGAGCACTGCTTTGCACCCCTCTAATCCCCCACCCATGAAAACTAAAGGTTTTACATTGTTGTTTAGTCTTGGGCCACACCTGACAATACATACTCCTGACTCTGTACAACAGGAATCACTCCTGGTGGTTCTCAGAATTTCTGACATATGGGATGTCGGAAATTCGCCTCAGGTTGGCTGCATGCAAGGCAAGTGCCCTGACTGCTGTACTGTCACTCTGACCCCTAAAGGTATTGAGTTATGCTACAGAAGTCTGATAGAAACGAATGTAGAGAAATACACTTGGCACCTAAGAGTGTGCGTTGTCAAGAGCAGAGTTCGCAACAACATCGGAAGACTCAGGCAAGATCCCATGCCCCAAGCCTGCCCGGCTTCACAATTGCTGCTGCCATACCTGAAGCCCTCACATGTTAGCCGGGCTGTAGTGCTTATGCACAAATCTGTGGTGCTCTTAAACTCAACTTCGGTGTTAGCCAGGGATCATACACTACAGCTGCAGTGCCTGAATGTGTGTTTACTGTGTTGTGCCTCCCAGCCTCTGTGCCGACACATCTTGTTTAGTGGTTGAGCTCTCTGGGCTCATACACTTCAGTGGTGAAGCTTACACACAGCTGGGACAATTGGGACAATGCTCCATACACATGTGCAGCGCTGGAGATCAAACACGCAGCCTCCAACGTGCAAGGCAGGTGCTTTGGCCCCCAAGCTGGCCGGCTCCATTTACCCCCTTTGTCCATCAGGCAGACTTTCTTACTTTTTCTTTTTGGGTCACACCCAGCGACACTCAGGGGTTACTCCTGGCGGTGCTCAGGGGACTATATGGGATGTCGGGATTGAATTTGGGTTGGCTGTGTGCAAGGTAAATGCCCTACCCACTGTACTATCACTACAACCCCAGGCCGACTTTCTTATTCTGCCCTTCCAGGTCAGGAGTCATGCCCAGAATTCAACTGCTTTGCAGTGAGGTTCCAGGGAGGTATTCAAGCCTGCTGTGAACTCTGCAAAGGCTGTTTCCCTGAGACTTGGGCAAGCCTCGAGGGCTGGGAATCAAAGTGTGCACATTCACAAGCATGCCCTTAGCACCCAGGCGCTATTCTTGCACTTGGGGAGTTTTGCCAGTTCAGCAGCAGCCCTTGGTCCGTGCAGAGGCTCTTTCAAGTGCGTGGCTGGACAGTGAAGCCTCTCAACTGCTGCTTTGCTACTTTACAACCTCTGATCTGCAGCCCGCAATCACACCCTGTGAGATCCTCTAAAATTCCCCAGGTCTTTCATCAGCAGTTGGATTATTTGCAGAGCTGGTGGTTGAGTGCAGTAGGAAGACATCCCTAGCAAGAACCCCTTAATTGTGCTGCCCTGGTGGTTTTGTAGATGGCTTCCTCCTTACTCTCTCTCTCTTTCCGTCTCTCTGACTCTCTTCGGTGTGAAGGATCATGTCAGGACTCACATGTTCTGTCCTGAGCCACACCCATGCCAATGTTCTCTCTCTCTCTCTCTCTCTCTCTCTCTCTCTCTCTGTCTCTCTCTCTCTCTCTCTGTTCCTTCTTTTGCCCCCTGCGAGGACAGGAAACAGAATCAAGCTCCTCATTCTTGCAATTGCTAGACTATGAACTCACTGTTTTCCCTACTGCATCGCATCCTCTCCCGCTTTTAAATTACAGATAACTGGTTTATTCTGGAGGGGGAAATTACCTTTTATTTAAAAAAATGTTGGGGGGGTATTTAGGGTCACACCCAGTGTTGCTCTGGCACCATTCCTAGTGGGTTCAGGGGACCATGTGGAATAAGGGGGTTGAATCTGGGTCCACCATGTACAAGGAAAGCGTCCAACCCACTGTACTATTATTCTGATGCTGGAGGGTTTTGTTTTTTTTTAAAGAACCAGGCTCTGGGAGCAGAAAGATAGCTCATGGGCTATAGCGCCTGCTTTGGGAGAGGCATTCACAGCAGGTTGAATGCCTGGCACTGTTGATCCCAAGAGCATCACCAGGGACAGCCCCATGATCACTAAGTCAGAAGTAACCTCTTAGCATTTACAAAATGAGAGAGAAAAAAGGAAAAAGAACCATGATCCTGCTCTGTGTGTCTGTGAGCAGGTGGGACAGGGGTGAGCCGTGGAGAGCTGGGTGAATGAATAAGCGTCTCCAGAGCCGATCTCTCCCTCCATGCCTTGGGCAGGTAAGTGTTCTGCAAAAAATCATGCATAGGGTTGGGGGGGGGGGGCGTGGCAGGCAGAACCCAAACCAGGAAAGTAGCGTGTATAAGAAGGAACAAAGTCAATGAACGCTGTCCAGAGAGAATCAGGGTGAGGAAGTGCTGGTCAGCAGAGGGCAGAAAGTCCTTCCCAGGTTCTTGTCCAGAGTTCAGGAAGAACAGAGCCCAGAAAGAGGTCTGGGGATGTGAGGTGGGGCTGGAAGCTATGTTGGGAGATATGGCCAAATATCTCAGCACAGGTCTGGGTCTGAGTTGGGGAGATCTAGGTTTAAATCCCTGCAGAGGCCCCCACAACTTCCTGGCTGAAAAAGGATTACACCTGTGTGTGCCTCAGTTTCCCCTCTGCAAAATGAGGAAATCTATTTTCCATGCAAAGAATTAGAATTATAAGTATAAAACATGTAAAACCATTGACACAGCACTGCTCAGAGAGGAACCACAGTTTATGAGCTTGGTCATTAGATTCATTCCTTTTTCTTTATGGGCCACAGCCAGCCATGTTCAAAGCTTACTCCTAGCTCTGAACGCAGGAATCACCCTGGTAGGCTTGGGGACCAAATGGGATGTTGGGGATGGAACCCGGCTAGACTGCATGCAAGGCAAGTGCCTTACCCACTGTTGCTCTGGCCCGGCTATTTTTATTTTAATAGTAGAGTTGAGCTGGGCAAGGCCTGCAGCTCAGCAGGAGAGCACATGCCCTGAGGTTCTGGTTCAATCCCTGTCACTGGGGAGGGAAAAACTAGTTTTTAAGAAGATGATGCCTGTATGCAAAAGCTATGAAGTTGAAGGCAATTAAAAGGCCAGTCTGTAATCTATTCCTGTCATAGTTAGGAGGGCAAGGATGGGGATGGGGGTGGGGGGGAGATCAACAAATTAGCAGGTGAAACAATGGCTGAAGGGAGTAAAATCTGTTTAACTAAGAGAAGCATTTTTTTTTTCCCATTTTTTCTAGCCGCCTCCATCTGGCTGTCTGCTTTTACAGGGCTGATGGAGGTTTTAAAGCTAGGTGAGAATCCTGGGAGTTGGTGAGTTGGTGATGCCAGACCCATTAGCAACCCAGGTAGGGTTCACAAACAGAATCACATTTTTTTCTTTTTTTTTTTTTGCTTTTTTGGGTCACACCCAGCGACGCTCATTGGTTACTCCTGGCTCTGCACTCAGGAATTACTCCTGGTGGTGCTCAGGTGACCATATAGGATGCCGGGATCGAATCCGGGCTGGCACAGGCCGGCTGCTTGCAAGGCAAATGCCCTACCCACTGGTCTATCATTCCGGCCCCCAGAATCACATTTTCTAGTAACCTCCTTCCCCTTTTTTTTTTTTTGTCTGGTGGGGCTCAGAGTTGGGAAAAATACTTTTTAAACTTAAAACATGTAAATACTTTTTGAGTATCAAGAGACTGTAAGGAAAAAATGGCACCTTAATTAACTGGTTTATCATTATTTTAACATTA
Organism: Cryptotis parvus; assembly: GCA_021461705.1. Taxonomy (NCBI): domain Eukaryota; kingdom Metazoa; phylum Chordata; class Mammalia; order Eulipotyphla; family Soricidae; genus Cryptotis; species Cryptotis parvus. The sequence goes on along the minus strand of JAJIBD010003887.1, from coordinate 10,969 downwards.
TGGAAAACATACTTGGGATCATTGTGTATTTGTATTTTGATAATACTCACAAGGTTTTAAGCATGTATTAGGGAGACTTATGTGCATTTTTTCAGGTATTAGCTCCAGTATCACAACAGTTATGTAAAATACTACTACACTAATTTATTAGCATTCTGTTTTGTAGTTTCTGACCACATCAACAGTGCGGCAGGCACTCCTGGCAATTCTCGGGGCCAGGTGGTGCTGAGGATAGAACCTGGGGCTTCCATATGCAAAGCACCCAAGCTAGTCCTTTAAGCCACTTCTTGGGGTCCCATTTTGCTGCCAATGAAACTGAGAAACAGAGAGGTTAATTTACTTACTCCAAAGTAACACAGTTGGTAGGGTTAAGTGGGCATTCAAACCTGGGACACCCAAACTAGCACCCTTAGCAGCCATGCTAGAATATTGGGTGGTTGAAGCAGGAATGTCCTGTTGGGTCGGAGGTGCAGAGATGAGACTCCAGGAACAAGACGTATTTCCATTAATATTTTTTAATAATCACCAGCTGGAGGGGCAGTAGCTCTCATCTTGGCAGCTGACTAACCACTTAAACAAGGGCCCCAACTCCCTTATATCCCATCCTCTCCAAGGGCAATACAACTTAGTGTTAAGTTTGCATAGTTTACATTACAAAGACATTTCACATTCCTTGTATAGGATTTAAAAATTATAGGAAGGAGACAACCAGGAGCCAAAAATCTGCAGGGGGTGCTATCTAGGTGAGGTGAGATGAACAAAAGAATGCATTACAGTTGCTAATTCAGGCTTCCAGACTAGCCCAAGATGGCAAAGAAAAACGTGCTTTCTGTCTAACTTCAAGCAGTGTCCATTAGACTCTATCTTGGGCTAGTTACAGCCAAGAAGGAAATGTGCAGAGAAATGACCTAGGATAGTAGTGTCTGTGCATCTACAGCTTGAGAACAGTCTCACTAGGGAATTCTACATACTAGCTCTATTGGGAGACAGTCTGCCAGAAAACCCTGTGTATCTGTTAACAGGCAGTATCCATCAGACCTTCCTTCGCATAGCCTTAGATCTACTTTCTGCCAACAGGTGTTGCATGATACTACACATCTGTTTGCTATCTGAAAGAGTTCAACAGGCTGAGCACAGGCTCTATATGTGGGAGGTCTGGGTTGAGTCCCCAGTACCACATGGTCTCCTGAACCCAGCAAGAGCTACTGAGCCCAGAACCTGAAGTCATCTTGGAAAACCATGATGTGTCACCCACCCCCAAAAATAAATAAACACAAGAAATGTCTTTGGTTCAGGTATAGAGATAGCGCAATAGACTAAGCCCAGTCTTTGGGAGCATAGCCAGGAGTGACCCCCAAGTTCTGGGTCCAAAAAAAAGAAAAAAAAATAAAAATAAAAATGTATTTAGAATTTTGGAGTTTATATCTCATATTCCTTTGGTAAGAATTTCAAATACTTAGCAGTTATTTTTAGTTTTTTTTTTTGACCACATGTGGCAATGCTCACTCCTGGCAGTGTGCAATGCCAGGGACTGAAATGGGATCAGCTGCATGCAAGACTAGCATTTGGACCCTGAGAGAACCCTATCTCTCAGGATTATATTTAATATCTCTTATATACCCTTTCTTCATGGTATCGTATTTTTCCAGTCACTAAAATGAGAAAACCCACGGCTCTTTCTCCCTCCTAAAACATTCAATCCAACGGGATTATGCCTTTGCATTAAAGAAATAAATCCATCCTTTCTCATCTTAGTCTTTTGCTTTCGATCCAACTCAGTCTTCACTGTGCTTTCCTGAACTGTGCTAGCATCTCTTCTCTGTTCTCCCTCCTCCTGCCACACTTGACCTGCAGAAGTATATGTTCCCGAGAGAAAAAAAGAGCTTACAGGTGAACAACAGACATGTTACACAGTGAGTGAAGATTCTTGTGGAGATAACCATCCATGACCTTCTGTTTTCTTTTCATGATTCTCTTATGTTACACATAACCCCCTACTAAATTAATAAACCCAAGAGCAGTGAATAGTCATCTAGGATCCTGAGGACATTGTGCCAAGAAAACCAAGCCTGCTGTAGACAAACACGATGTCACTTCTATGAGGTTCATTGAGTAGTCAAATCAGTAGCATCAGAAAGCAGAAGGGATAGCTGTCAGGGCTGGTGAGGGGAGAAATACTGGGGTATTGTTTAACAGGCATAGTTTCACAATTACAATATGAATCTGGATGGATGGTCTCAACTATAGTACAGCACTGAAAATGTAACTAATGCCTCTGAACTGACCCTTAGAATGGGTAAGAAGGGCTGGAGACACAGTACCACGGCTTAAGGCACTTGCATGCTGCCAAGCCAACTTGATCCCCCAGCACTGCATGAAGTCTCACTGGGTGTGACCCAAGCCCCTTGTTCCCCCTGAAACCAATGCTTAAGATGGAAGTTCACTTTCTGTATATTTTATCATAATTTTTAAGAGGTCAGGCTCATCTAGATTTTACTCCCAACAGTGGCAAGTTGTAGTTTGTTTAAAACTGAGGCGTCTCAGCATTTACTAACAATTGTACCATGATCCACACCTTGATTCCTATTATTGGCTCATTTGATCCCAAAATCAGTTCTAAGGAGCAGACAACGTAGTTAGGAACATTTAGCCCACTTGAGACTCAACTGATAGAATGATCAGACCATGGTCTTTTGACTTGCCAATGATGCTGGAATTGGAATGAAAGAAAAGTCCAATTTTTCCTCAATCTAGCTTTCAACTTTTATTTGAGCAAATGGCATTGGAATATCCCTAACTGGATTAGACTTCCTGCTAGAGGAAGTAACACCCCAGCATCACTTTTTCAGGAAGAATCCTAAAGATTGGTGATCACTGCTGAATATACTGGCTTCACCGAACTACAATATGGAAGTTTCCATTCCAGTGTAGACAGGATATGCCTAAGATTTGAAGGGTGTTTTCATCAATACCCATGGACCACCTCCTTGGCAATGACAAGGACAGCTGAGGCTCTGTGACTCAGAATCCCTTTGTTTATAGAACTGGGGGAGCCCAGAAGAAATTGGTCTCTGTCTTAGATCACCTGGCTCAGGGGAGAGACTGCTATAAAATAGCATTTCCTTAATTATGGGTGGAATTATTAGGGATGGAATTGCTTTTCAAAAAGTCCAGTAGCTGTGTGTGGCACTGTAAATTAAACAAGATTGGCCCTGAGTGATAATTACTGAATTGCTAATGGGTATATACTGGGGCTCACCATGCTTATTAGTCTCTTGCTCTCTTTCTTACTCAAGCTCAAAAATAGCAATTGAACTCCTGTTTGACCCAGCAATATCACTTCTGGGAATATACCCTGTGAGACCAAAAACACACAGTAGAAACTTCATCTATGTTCATAGCAGTACTATTCAGAATAGCCAGAATCAGGGAAACAACCAGAGTGCCCGAGAACAGACTGGATAAAGAAACTGTGGTACATCTACACAATGGAATACTATGCAGCTGTTAGGAAAACGAAGTTATAAAATTTGCCTATAAATGGATGGACATGGAGAGGATCATGCTGAGTGAAATTAGCCAGAGGGAAAAGGACAGATATAGAATGATTGCATTTATTTGTGGGATATAAAAAAATAGCATAATACCAATATCTAAGGCCAGACAAAACATGGATCAGGAGGTCTTATCAGTGGGTAGAATCTACTGCAAATGTGTGGGGTCAGAGGTTATGTAATACAGAGAAAGGAACAGTGTACTAATAATTATGGTAAAAATAACACCAGCGTACAACTGAGCATTGAAAGTAGGCAAAAGGACATACATGATAACCTCTAAATGTATGTAATGCAATCCACAATGTGTAAGAGGAGAGGGGGAAGAGAGAGAGAGAAGAGAGATAAAGAGAGAGAAGAGGAAAAGTGCCTGCAATCGATGCAGCCTGGGAGAGGGGGAGAATCAGGGGACACTGGTGGTGGGAAATGGGCACTGGTGGACGGATGGGTGCTGGAACACTGTATGACTGAAACCCAAATATGAACATTTTTGTAACTATGTATCTCATGGTGTTATAATAATTTTTTTTTAAATAAAGCAATTCTTTTTTTTTTTGGGTCACACCCGGCAATGCTCAGGGGTTTCTCCTGGCTCTGCACTCAGGAATTACTCCTGACGGTGCTCGGGGGACCATATGGGATGCCGGGGATCGAACCCAGGCCGGCACAGGCCGGGCCGCGTGCAAGGCAAACGCCCTACCCGCTGGGCTATCGCTCCGGCCCCCTAAATAAAGCAATTCTGGGACTGGAGCAATAGTATAGTAGCAGGTAGGGTGCTCACTTTGCATATGGCTGACCTGGTATGGGCCCCTGAGCCTGCCGGGAGTGATTCCTGAGCACAGAGCCAGGAGTAAGTCCTGAGCATCAGAAGGTGTGGCCCCCAAACGAACAAAAAAAATAGGAATTCTCAGCATAGAGATAGGACAGCAGGTAAGACATTTGCCTAGCAGGTAGTCAACCCAGGTCTGCTGACCAGCACCCCAGGTCCCCAGAGTCCTCGTAAAAGTGACTCTAAGCACTGAACTAAGAGTAAACCCTGAGCACAGCTGCGTGTGGGGTCTGTCATATTCAAGAAAGACACTCTTTAGTACCTTTCTGTGAAAGCAAAGTGCCATAAGAGGACTTCCAGAAATTCCATACTAAAGAGCACAGCTCTTTAAACACAGCTTAACTTTGTTCTGATGTTCTACTCCCCAGAGTGACTGTTGAGCCCTTATTCCCATACCTGCATTTTTGTTTTATTGAATCATCATGAGATTAATGCCTGCATTTTTTCAATTATAAATTTTCTGAGTTCTTTCAACCAAACAACTATTCCTGACTCAATGATATTTCTTACCATTTCATGGCACTCTGGGGATCTGATTTAAACGATGACATAGTAACTGCTTATGTGAGCAAACAAGAGCCAAGGACACAGTTTCCTTCTGTTTCTGCCAAGACGTGGGGGATATTTACTTATTTTCTTGGCTCACAGAGGAAAAGCAAGAAAACCACCTGCGGAACAAGCAAGGTCAGTTGTCAGAGCTGCACGGGGAAATATTGGCACCCGGATGGCTCTGTTGAGGGACCCAGGGTCTGACCTGGGAGCTGCCAGCTGGCTTCCAGAGGCAGAACCAGAGACAAAGAGCGTGACCACTCTGTGCCCCAGTTTCCTTATAAAAGAGCAGGGCAGGCTTTTACAAACTTTACAGAACAGTCACCAGATTTAGAAAACAGAAAGCCAGGAGGCCCGCGAGTGCTTGAAATCTCATTCTGCAGAACAAAACTTTGCTGCTTATTTAAACTCAAGTTCAACCAGCCAGTTTATTTCCTAGCTACCCTAGGTCAGAGGTTGCTGGGAGATTATGGGGAAATACAATTCACCTGGATTTCAGAACCCATGGAGAGTGCTCAGTTGCCATCGACCGACTCTTGTCATTTCTTTTTTTATTTTTCTGCAGTGCTGAGGGCTCACTCCTGGCTCTGCATTCAGGGATCACTCTGGCGGGGATAGAGGCCCAGGTCGGCTGTGTGTGCGGCAAGCTGCCTACCTGCTGTGCTATCCCTCCTGTCCCTTGGCATTTCTATCACTTTAACCAGAGGCTCCTTCCTACTCGTGTCCTGCTCCCAATAGTTTCTAAGGATTTTTTGTCATCCAATAACTGAACCACCTATAGTCAAAGACTTATACTAAAGTAGCAATAAGGGAAAAATGGAACAAAAGGGGGAGGTGCTGGAAAGATAATACAGAGATGAGGTGCTTGCCTTGCACGCTGCGGACTCCAGTATACCTGAACTGCATAAGGTCCTCCTGAGTCCCACCAGGACTAATCCCGCAGCACAGAGCCAGGAGTAAGCACTGAGCACCACTGAGGGTGGCCTTTCCTACCAACCCAAAAAGTGTTTTCTTCTGACTTAAGTCCTTCCAGATTGTTCTGTAAGCATCAAGACAGATGTATTATGTCACCCACTGGTGGAAGGATACTGTGGTAGGAAAAACTGTTAACATCAACTGGGTGGGATTATTTTCCCATTTTTGTTGTTAAAAGAGAGTTACCTGAACAATTTGGTTTTTCTTTCCTCGTGTGTATTGGGGTGGGGAATACCTTGTGGTGCTCTGGAGGTACTCCAGGATCTCTGCTCTGGGATGGTTTCCAGGGGCACTCCGGGAATCATGAGGCATTAAATGTGGTTAACTGTATGTGGGGCTGGAGCGACAGCACAGCGGGTAGGGCATTTGCCTTGCATGCGGCCGACCGGGTTCGATCCCGGCATCCTATATGGTCCCCTGAGCCCGCCAGGAGTAATTCCTGAGTGCAGAGCCAGGAGGAATCCCTGAGCATCGCCGGGTGTGACCCAAAAAAGCAAAAAAAAAAATGTGGTTGACCACATGTAAGGCAAGAAATGCCCTAATCCCTGTGTGATGTCACTGGCATATAACTTGCTTTTTCTTGGGGAACCACTAACTTATAGTTCCTGAGCACAAGGCTAAAGAGGGATAGAAGGTAACGTACAAACTAGGACAGGCAAGGGGGAGAAAGCGTTGGTCAGAGTAACCACACGTGGTTAGCCAAGCACCTTGCTGGAACAAAGAGAACTGACCCACCGCCAGCTTGCCTCAGCACTGGACGGCGTCATTTCTGCACTCTGCTTGCTTAATACACAAGTTGATGAGGAACTTGTAAAAAAGAAGACAAACACCAACTCTCGTGAATTTCTCTATAGAAGGGACAGACATAAAAACATGTATACTTTTCCCAGCACAGAAGACTGAATGCCAGTGAATCACTGTATGAATCGATGGCATATGTATTTGACTCTTCTTCTTTCGATGTTGACTCATGAGCTAGTAAAGATTTATAGTGCTAAGAATCGTGACTTGCATAAACTATGGTTATGAAATGGATTTTGTTGGGGAGAAAGGAGTTCTGAATACACAAAGCTAAGAAAATAGAAATGCAGGTTTCTTTATTTTCATCATGCCAGGTATTGAATTCAGGCTTTTTTTTTTTTTGGGGGCGGTTGAAGCCATACCTGGCAGTGACTAGGGCTTATTCTTTGCTCTGTATTCAGGGATCAGTCTTTGCAGAGGATAAGTGGTATTAAGAACCAAACTTGGGTCAGCCACATGCAAGGAAAGACCTTAACCCCTATACTATCTCTCTATCTAGCCTGGATTGAACCTAGACAGCTTCACACACACCAAGCAAATAATTTTCTGCTCAGCCACATCTATAGTCCCAAGTTTAATTTTGAGAGGGGGCAATGGGGGGGGGGTTCTTAGGCACACCTGGTGGGGTCTTGGAGCTACTCCTGCCTCAGTGCTCAGGCGGTCATTGCTGGCTGTACTCAAGGGGACCAAAGTTGATTTCAAGGATGGAAATGGGGTGGACAGCACGGAAGGCACATGCCTCAACCCTGTTCTATCACTCTGGATCTGCATTTAGATTTTAAGTAAAAGACTCCGTCTCGCCAAATTATAAAAATAAGTTCTGAGTGCTTTTCTGAGAAGAAATTTTACTTATTTATCAGTATGCTTTCACTGTTCATAAAAACATGTGAACAAGAGATCAGGAGAGACCATGTAAGAAAAGTGGAGTGAGAGATGAAGAGAGTGTAAACAATAAAAAAGAAGCAGAGAGAGAATTAGTGGGATTGGGAATTGAAGGAACAGAGAGGGACCCGCAGAATTTATCTTGTGTGGGTGGTAATCTCCCATTTAGTGAGCAAACTCACTCTGCTTCTCTTCCTTTCTTTTTGGCAGCCCCAGAAGGGAACCAGTGTCCATATGCAGAGGAATACAGCTCCCCATGAGACTCTCTCCCCAGCCAGTTACCTCCTCTTAAAACAATGTCAAGGGTATATTTACTTTGTTTCCCTGACATTCATTAACTATCATCCCTCAGCCTCCCCACCCCCTCCCTATAACTTGTCACAAAAGCTACAGGTGGGGGAAATCAAAGATTCAAAGAAGAACCAAATTTATGTCTCAGGCAGCCCCTGCTGGAACTCAGAGTTGCCTCCTCCCTTCCATGCTTCAAAGATTTACAGGTCTGTGGCCCAACTTCCTGGCAAACAGAAGGGAGAAGGGTAGTAGTTTGCAAACAGGTCCCAGAGTCCAAGGATTCCCATACTACTTGAGCCCCAGGGGCACAGTGGCTTTTTCTGCCTTCTTGTGACCAAGCAAAGGATTCAGGGCAGTTGTAAAAGCAAGTTAAGAAGCAGAGAACAACGGCAAAGTGGGGGTGGGAGGGGGTGAACCACCTCCAAACCCCAAACAAAACACCCAAGCCCACACCAAGAAACAACCAAACCAAACCCATCTTTCTCCCCTGTTTTTGTCAGAACACGTAAAGACTTAGCAGAACTTGCAAAACTTGATTATTCACTTTCTGGGTCTGGTCTTGGAGACAGGAAACCTCTTGTTCCTTGGCTCTCAGACCCCGCAGACACCGATTTCAGGGGGGAGAACGAGAGGAATGTACTCACTGCGGTCACCAGCTTCAGCTCCTTGGCGCCCACCAGACCCGGCAAGCAGAAGGCAAACAGAATGAGGAGGGGGGGAGGCCGGGGCTCAAAGCCGGGCCCCGGGGACTGGGGCAGCCCCTCATCCTGAGAGCTGCCGGTGACAGGACGAAGGAGGTTCCTGAGCAGTGCCCCTGGCATCAGAGGGGGAGCTATTTAATCACCCTCATCCAAAGGGCAGGAGGGGCGGGGTGGAGCCTGCTCCCAAATAAGAAAATCTCCAGGTGTTTGGGGCGGGGCTTGGCGTGGGTCTGGTCACTAATTTGGAAGCCGGGATCACAGCTCCAGGATTTCCCTTAGAACAGGCTCAGCCTGGCAGAGCGCGTTCTCCTCTTTGTCCTTTTCCTTGCCCCTTTCCTTTAAGGGGAGACACGGTGAATGCTGTGACTGTCATGGAGAGAGAAAGAGAGAAAGAGAGAGATGTGACTGTCATGGAGAGAGAAAGAGAGAAAGAGAGAGAGAGAGAGAGAGAGAGAGAGAGAGAGAGAGAGAGAGAGGGAGGGAGGGAGGGAGAGAAAGAGAGAGAAGTGCGGAGAGCAGGACAGAGTTCAGATCCTTAGTGGTTTTCAATCAAACTCAGAACCATTTGGTATTGGAACTCTGGGTCACCTCTGAAAAATATTTGGGGCTAATTTGTGGCATCATCACAATTAGAAATCCAAGGCTCTTTCTTTCTTTCTTTTTTTTTTTTTTTGCTTTTTTGGGTCACACCCAGCAATTCTCAGGGTTACTCCTGGCTCTGCACTCAGGAATCACTCCTGGCGGTGCTCGGGGGACCATATGGGATGCCGGGGATTGAACCTGGGCCTTCATAGGCCGGCTTCGTGCAAGGCAAATGCCCTACCTGCTGAACTATCGCTCCGGCCCCTCTAAAGGCTCTTTCTTAACCCTTCATAGGTCCTCAGCTATAAAGGAGGGGAGGGGAGTTCCACAACCCCCAGTTCTGTATGGTCAGGCCCCTACTCTGGCCAAAAGTGCCAGAGTAGGGGCCTGACCTACAGAAGAGGTCCTAGGTGAGTCAGAGCCTGGTCTTTCCGCTGCGATGCGGTGGTGCCATCATCAGGGATGCTGGTGAGGGATGGGAACTCACCATTCTTCTCCAACCTGTCAGCCCCGTCCTGGGGAGTCAGGATTCAGCCCATTGCTGACGGTGGGCTTCATCTCTCCAGCCTTCAGTAGCGGCCGGGCTGTTCCCATCCTCTCTCCTGCTTGTAGGTGCCCTAGATTGGAGCTTGTGGGAGAGCTGCTGCTCCTTCTGGGGCGAGAAAATCAGTATGAAGAACTAGCGGACTTGTGGCCCCTCCTGTGCCCTCCCATCTTCCCTGCACCCTTCCAGGCCCTCAGCGGCCCATATTTCAAACCCACCCTGGGCTGGGTAACTAGCTTGAGGGTTTAGAACCCATGCTTGGGATGCTGGTTTCTGTCCTCAGCACTCCATGGTCCCACCCCACCCCCAAGCCCCAGTACTGAGCTCTGAGTAGTGCCTGAGTACTGAGTACTGCCCCCCAACCAAAACCAAGTCACCACCAATAAAGCAAACCCGAAATCCAATCTAGGGCTAACCATTATCACCTATTAGCATGCACAAGCCATCATCTCATTGCTAATGGAAAAAAAAAAAAAACATTGAACCAGAGAAATGGCACAGGGGTTGAGAAATTTTCCGTGCAACTGACCCATCCTGGGCACTGCCTATGATCCCTGAGCACTACCAGGAGTGGTCCCTGAGCAAAGAGCAAGGGAGTAAGCCCCCCGCCCGCCCGCCAGCCTCAGCACTCCAGAAGGGGCAGCCTGCTCTCAGACTTCAGCTTCTTTCAAGTGGCATCTCAACCTTTGTAAGTGTGGCTTTGTCATACCGCTTGGGACAACTTCCCTCCAGATCTGATTCTCTGGTGTGGGGGATGGCACAGGGTTCCCCTTGGTCCATCCTGGCTCTGTGTGGTCCCCAGAACTGTGGAGCTCTGTAGAGCTCCAGGCTGGGCGGCACCACATCCTTGGGCACTTGCCTGTAACAGAACGGTCTGCTTGGCTGAGAAGTCCTTGGCTCCCTGGCACTGCTTAGGAACCCTCCCCCACCCCCACTCCACCGCCACATACCGGCCCACAGCCTAGAAGAAAAATGTTTTTTCCCTGTGTTCTTCCTCAGCAGGGTCCTGGCGCTGTCCTGCCCCCTCCACCCAGATCTCACCTTCCTGGAGTCTCCTCCCCACTCTCTCCAAAGTGAGGGTGACATGTTCGGTCCTGCATCCACTGCTGTGTGCCTGGTGCTGCAGCTGCCTCTCCCCTGGATGCTTTCAGCCCCACTCCCGAGAAGGACCCTGCCAGCCCGGTGGTCCACAAAACCAAGAGGCCCACAGCACTTGGCTGTACCTACTCCTCCTCACAACTGCTGGGAATCAGGCTTGGGG
>JAJIBD010003886.1:0-183783 GCA_021461705.1 Cryptotis parvus | reverse complement strand
TGGTGCATTCAGACCATTGACATTCAGAAAGATTATTGTCATTGGGTTTTATGCCATCTTTCTTTACAGGACTGTTCTTTTTGTGGGGCTTGTCTTGCCTCAAAATTTCCCCCTTGAGATTTTCCTTTTCAGGGTTGATTTGGAATCTATGAAGTTCCTGAGCTGTAATTTATCCATGAATTTGTGTATCATTCTGTCAGATCTGAATGAGAGTCTAGCTATGTAATGTAATCTTGGTAACATCTCAAACATCTCAACTTCGTTAAGTTTTCTTTGTTTTCTTTTCTTTTTTTTTTTTTTTGCTTTTTGGGTTACACCTGGCAATGCTCAGGGGTTATTCCTGGCTCTGCACTCAGGAATCACTCCTGGGGGTGCCTCAGGGGACCATATGGGATGCCGGGATCGAACCTGGGCCGGCACAGGCTGGCTGCGTGCAAGGCAAAAGCCCTACCCGCTGGGCTATCGCTCCGGCCCCTTCTTTTTTTTTTTTTAAACTACATCCCTCCATTGTCCTGGGGCCTTGGAGAGTTGGATAGGTCTGCTGTAAATCTAAAGGACTCTCCTTTGTAACTAATTTCCTTCTTTGATCTTGCTGCTTACAATATTGTATCTCTATCTATGGTGTTCGTATGTTTGATTAGAATATGACTTTGATTAGAATGTCTTTTTTATTAGGGTTATTTTTAGCTGGTACCCTTCAGGCTTCTTGGATCTGGATGTCTACATACTCTAGCTCTGGGAACCTTTCAGCAATGATGTCTTTAACTGTTACTGTCTCTTTGGGGTTGCTTCCCTGTCTCTCAGGCACTCCAGTGATTTTTTTTTTTTTTTGCTTTTTGGGTCACACCCAGCAATGTTCAGGAGTTACTCCTGGCTCTGCATTCAAGAATTACTCCTGGCGGTGCTTGGGGGCCTATATGGGATGCTGGGGGAATTGAACCCAGGTCGGCCATGTGCAAAGCAAATGCCCTACCCACTGAACTATCGCTCTGGCCCTGACTCCAGTGATTCTTAAATTGTTCCTTGATATCCTGTAGTTCTCTGTTTTTTCCTTGAGTTATTTTGAGAACTTTGTCTATCCTTTGCTGTTCTCTGAAGGTTTTCTGCATCTCATACTCAATCTTACTGATTCCTTCTTCAGCTGCTGTTACTCTACTGTTAAAGAGCACCCATTTAGTTTTTCATTTATCTACTAAAATTTTCATTAATGCCATTTCTGTTTGTAGGTTGCTTATTTCTGCTTTCATTGCATCCCGTATTGTACTTGCTGTCTGTTCCAGTGTTTCTTTCATATCTGCCTTATTTTGTTGGATGTCTGTTCCACTGTTATTTTGACCTCATCCTCACCATTTGATCTCTAAATTTTTATCAGAGAGATTATGTATATGAGCTTTCCTTATTCGTGGTGGGTTTCTGCGTGGTTTCCCGTGGTTCCTATTGTACTCTGGAGGTAGTTCTTTCTCATATACTATCACTGTCCCACACTCACTGTCTAGGAGGGATCTGGGGAGCTTGGTGGGTGGTGGTCTCTTCTTTGCCCAAAAAATAAGATATGGTGGGTGAATTAACTGATAGCCGTTCTTGACCCATGGCTCAGAAAAACCATTCCCACCTGTGGGAGTAGCCTGACATAGGGCTGTGCGGCTGCCTTTATGGTAGATTCTGCTTCCCAAACTGCCTCCAGCTTGCCTGCCCCCAAGAAATATCTTCTGTCCCCCAACCACTCTCCCCCTCATTCCCCCACCAAGTTATGTTTTTCCAATCACCCACACTTCTTGGTGCTCTGGAAAACACCCACTTGAGGGCGTAGCCAGGCATTAGAGCCATGCAGCTGCCATTATGGTAGACTCTGTTCCAAAATGCCTCCAGCTTGCCACCTCCCAGGAAATATCTTCCCACCACACCCCTCAATATGTTTTAGTACACAAAAATTACAATGTTATATGCCAGTTATACATTAACAATAAAAGCAAAAACTGCCATCTCACTGTAAAACTATAACATGTAGTCCCAAAGCAGTATTGTTGTTTGTTACTATATACCAGGCTAAGCACTATCTACTTGATTATCATTTATTTTACTTTAGTTTTTTCCTTGTGACACCAGTCATAGGAACACAAAACCACCAAGTAGGACTTTAGAAGCATTTCTTTTGATGATGGTAGTACTGAGTCATATGCTTGCCAAATCACTACTGTTAGGTCCTGCTATCAGTACTAGGATTAAAAATAATCATGATATGGGTCCTGCCACAATCTCCTTGGAGAATATAGATGAGAGTGAATTAAAATACTCTGTTACATGCAACATATGTGACATATGAAACAGAGAGGCATAACAAGGTGCTGTAGGGATCCAAATGGAGTTTCTGAGTCAGATTTGGGGAATGAGTTGTGCTTCCGAGAAGATGTTATCGCTGAATTTTGAAAAACTAATGGAGAATAAAGAGCAGCATTGCAAAGAAGATGAAGTCCTCTTATGAACTAAGAGATTTCACTCAGAGAAAAGAAGTAATTTAAAGATGTGCTAGGAAAAAAGCATGAAATGGGGAGGAAAGACAGTTGATAATAAAAATACATAGGGCACAAACTAAATTAGGAAGGGTTTAAGTGCAGATTAGAAGCTGGATTTGCCTACAATGTACTGTAATACAGTAAAGTTGTTAATTTATGAATTTGTTCAAATAATCCTGAACACTTAACTCCACCACACTTTGGAAGTCAAGGGCAGCAAAATTGATCCATAAAGAGAACAGCCTAGTCTTCTCTCCCACTCACTCTATTTGGAACCACTAAAGAGTGAATAAACATAACTCCTTACACAAGATGTTTAAATAAATCACCTATTGGTTTATCAGTTGATTTGCATTGTGAGTTAGTTTCTTACAGTGATAGAACATCAGTATGTGTAATAAAAATATGATTTAGCGTAAAATGCCAGCAGCTTTATTAGCTTGAGCAATCAAGAGAGACAAATTCTCCGGCCCTTTACATGACACACAGACATGCATAAAGAATCACAAAAGAGAAATAATATCATAGCTCTGAAGCAATGTGAAGTACAGAAAGCAGCAATAGGTTAAAACAGTCTGTAATCTTTTTACTGTCTCCTGAAATGTGTGCTTTCAGATTAGAAAGAAATTGATAGAGCTGCAGCCCCAGTGCTCAGTCTTGTGACCAAGTTAATATGTCTACTGATGACCTTAAAGAGGAAATGAACCCAGTCAGTTAAATTTTCTGATGACAGAATTACTTTCTTAAGTTAAAAACAGAAAGCGGAGGGAAAAAAGACTCACCAGCTGAGCAAACACTTAAAATGTTCGGAGAGCGTGATAGCTAGGTAAATTAATCTGAGAAGGTTCTGTCTATAACAATTTTAACCTTATCTGAACTTGCCTTCAGCTTGAAAATAAAACACCATTTTCTCCTTGAGCCTTTATAGGTAGATTGTTGCATTAGTGAGTAATGATTTGTATTTTAAAAATAAGCAATCATAATCACAAATTTTAACATATTCAAATAATTTTTTGGTAATAAGGTGACAAAGTGACAAGGACAAAGAGTGAATGAGATGCTGATAGCCTCGTTTTATTTACAGTTAATTTCACTGGCTTGTGAGTTGCTCTAATTGGGAAAACAAAGTGATTCAGTAAAATGAGGGTTGCCTTTCACATCCTGCCCTTTTCTTTGGCAGTCACACAGAATTGAGCAAGTTACCTAGGTTATGAAAGTCAGTCTCATTCTCAGTTAAAAAGAATGTTATAGTTGTGTTACCAGAATCGAATAGTTGTATGCACACACATGCATGAGACCTAATGGGTGGTAGTGGTGGTGAGAAAGAGGAACAGTGCCGGAACATCCAAGAGTACTTCAGGAAGCAGAGGACACAGTATGCATTCATGAAGAGTAGTAGTATGGAGTGGGAAAACAAGTCTGATTTGTTCACTCATTTGGTCATCTTCTCTTAATTCATTCAAAATTTCACACACCTGTAACTGTGTGACAAGTATCCCAATGAAATAAAATTGTAGCTTCCACCCTCTTGACGCTTGTAGTCTGCAGGATAATGGGGGCACGTAGTACTTACTACAATTTTGTGTCAGAAGTCAGTTTGTAAAATGCGTTATTGCAGAGGAAGAAGCTGCTGTTTCTGCTGTGGAGAATTACAGGAAAAGGATCTTGGAAGAGAAAACACCCGAGTGAAAGCTTAAAAAGTAAGTTCCATGTAAATGCCAAAGGGAAGGTTTTCCAGACAGAAGACCTACCAGAAGTGAGGAAGTGATTTTGACCTGGGAATAGTGTGAAAACTGTAGTTTGATCTGCCTAAGGCATATTGTGTCTGAGAATGGTTAGGAGGTAGATTGGCCACAGGAAGAAAAGCAGGGCATGGTGTGACAGTTTTACTTCATATAAAAGACTTTTTTGGAACCAAGTCTGGACCTACTGCTTATTAATTGTCTTTTAGGCAAATTATTTTGTACCTCAGTTTTCTTTTCTGTAAAGCTGAAAGATAATTTTACTTTGAGCATCTGTAGTATGGAACAGTTATAAGACACTGCCTGCTGAAAATTTGTACTTCTTTTCCCCCTCTACTTGCCCGACATGGTATAAATGATTAGGCAAAGTAAATGAAGTAAAGAGCCTCATAAAGATTGAGGCTCTTTATGTTCCTGGAGCAAGCAGATGCCCTTGGGCTCTACTAGCATGAGACAGGACATATAGAGATGTTACTGGGGCCCGCTCGAGCAAATCGATGATGAACGGGAAGACAGTGATACAGTGACAGTGATACAGTGAAATGAAGTAAAATCTCTTATGTGGAAACTCAGAGTGGATGGTGGCATGAGCTCCTCCTCCTGAATCATTGTTCAGATAATTATTGGATAAGGAGGTACAATATTTTGTACATTCCTAGGAAATTACTGTGAGGAATTCATGATTGAAGTGCTGCAATTTTCTGGTGACTTTTGTGCTCATGATCATGTTTTGAGTTTTTATTCTCTCCCTCCCCAGTCACACATGCAATGTTCAGGGCCTATTCCTAGCTCTGTGCTCAGGAATGATCTCTGGCAGTGTTCAGGGCACCTTACACAGTGCCAGGGATCAATCCAGAGTTATCAAAGCAGCTGCATGCAAGACAAATGCCATAACTAGTATAATATGCTATTACTCCAGGCCCTTGTTCATTTTTTTGTTTTGTGATTAGAACATGTTATGAACCAGAACTTCTGAACAGCAGAGTAGGGAAGACATTTGACAGTAGTTTCATTAGTTTTGAAAATGAACAAATGAAGATTCCATGCCATGTTCTGGTAAGTGAGTTGAGATTATGCTGTCTATATCTTCTCCTGGTTACACAAGTGCATACCAAAACATTTGCTTTGACGGTTTGCATTAATGTAATGATAGTGCTAGCTGAAACTAAGGTGCTGGAGCAATTGCACATAGATGTGGGGAAATGGAAGTAATCTTCATCAAAGCATATACAAAAATTGTCTCGTTATTGATCACAGATATGTTTAAGAACTACATGTACTTCAGAAATATGTCATTTCTGAAGTAGAGGTAAAAAAGAAATAAAAATCCTTGTGAATTAGGAAAAAGTTTTGGTAAGGAACAAATAAAAGAAAAAAAAAACACCATGAAATAAAATCTCGGCAAATTGACTTTGCAAAAATTATTTTTTAAAAAGTGATATCAAGAAAATATAAAACAAGTTTCAGACTTAAAAATTTGAAAATTTTCATACCTGCCATAGACACAGGCTGGGGAAGGGGGAAATCATGGGACATTGGTAGAGGAAAATGGGCACTGGTGGAGGAATGGGTGCTGGAACACTGTATGACTGAAACCAAAATGTGAACATCTCTGTAACTGTATATCTCACGGTGGTATAAACATTTTTTTTTTTAATTTTGAAAAATTTCAAATTTATATCTAGTTATGGATTTATATTCAGAGCATCTAAAATGCATTATTTAGTCAAAGTAGAACCTAATTTTAAAACATAAGCAAAATATTTGAATAATAACAAAAGATGTGTAAGTAGCAAGTTAGACATGAAAAGTTTTTTATACTAATCATAATGACAATGCAAATTAAAAGCATAATAGTTATGAATGAGGTCTATAATTCATTCATATAGACCTCATTCCCATGACTTGATGGAATAGTTTGAGGCTCTTTATGTTCCTGGAGAGAGCAGATGTCCTTGGGCTACACTGGTAAGTGACAGGACGTATGGAGATGTTACTGGTGCCCACTCGAGCAAATCGATGAACAACGGGAAGACAAGTGATACAAGTGACAAGTGAATAGTTATGAATACACATTTACTAGAATACCTATACCTTGAAAGACTAAAAATACCCACAAGACATGAGCGCAAATGAAATTCAGATTCATTGTTAATGGGAATGTAAAATGATATGTTTCTTTGGAAAATGGTTTGGTAGTTTCTTACAAAGTTAAACACAGAATTGCTATATAATCCAGCAATCTTATACCCAGATATTACACAAAAAAGTCTATACTCACACACTAAACAGGCTCACACAAAGATTTTTGTTCAAATTTTATACCTGTTTTATTTAAAATAGCCCAAAATTGCAAACAACCAAAATGAAGATACAGATATAATGTGTCCATATAATTAAATGCTACTCAGAAATAAGAAAGAACATGCAGCTAGTATATGACCACATTGATCTCAAAGATATTATACCAAGTGAAAGAGTCCACAAATAGACTACATTATATTATACCATTGATTAAAAAAACTAGAGAAGATATATCTAATCTATAGTGAAAAAAACAGATTAATAGTTGGTGGGTGCTTCAAACTGAGGGAAGGAATGAGGGCAGAGGGAATTTTTAAGGGCGATGTATATTTCTTGTGCCATGATTCTGGTGGCAGTTGCATCATTGTATACAGTTCTCCAGTGCTCATAGAATTGTGTATGCAAAATTAAATTATAACCTCATCAATAAGTATAACTTAAAGTAATGTGGGAATTGTAGTGGTGGGGGATCATGGTTACGCCAGTGGGTGTCTCAATTTCAGGAATAGTGAAACAAATGCTTTCTCGGAGTATTTTCCTCAGAAAATGAGGGAAATTTACCAACCACAATTTAAGGAAATGTGATTGGCTGATTTATTTCTATCAAGTTACGGAGCCTGAACTAAAGCATTTTAGTTAAGTCTTCTTGCAATAAAAGCTCTACTCATCCTGTGGCTGATAGGCTCCCTCGCCCCGTCTCTAACATCTAAAGCCAACAGTATTGGGAGGGTTTCCTGATGTGGCATCTACACTTTTTTGTACAAGACTCACACTTAGAACACTGTGAGTTATATGGTCAAGAGTAGATAAACTTTAACACTAGTCATGACTTAGTGTGAAGTGAATGGATTACAGGGGGCCAAATATATGAAAATCTGAATCTTCAGTTTTATTTGTTATATGGCTGTTTAGACCTGGGTCTCCTCCTTTAAGCTGAGATTTTTCTCTCTCACCCCACAGTTTTATCACACATAATTGGTGGTTTGTGATCACTTGTATCACTTGTATCACTTGTCTTCCGTTGTTCATTGATTTGCTTGAGCAGTTGCCAGTAACATCTCCATTCGTTGGGAATGAGGTCCATTATTGTTACTGTTTTTGGCATATCGAATATGCCACGGATAGCTTGCCAGATTCTGCCATGGTCCTGGATTCATCCCAGGGGCCCAGTTTTGTGATATGTGGGAAGAATGTTCTGTATAACTAAACTTTAGAAATGTTGAAAGTATACAAGGGACCTTTATCATCTAAGTTCTTGGAGAGCTTATTTTTGAGATAACATAGCTTATGATAGTTTTTATGCTTTGGCATGCTAGTATTGCTGTTATCATACCTACCAGCAAAAGTGCCAATGTCCTTCCATCACTGTCCCTGGGTGCCTTCTAATCAGTATGCAACCGACCCCTTCTCATCCAAAGCAAACCTACCTTCCAGGTAAACTCTAGCCTGTTGGCAGAGTCTTGGGGTTGGTTTGCATTGGTAAGTCTCCTTGTTTTGTTTCTTTATATATCACATAGGAAGTCAGTCATCAGTATATGCTTTTCTACTTTTAATGTATTTTATTTAAGAGGATACCTTCACATTTTATCCAAGTTGTAGTAAAATGCAAGATTTCATCTTTTTTTACAATTACAAAGATATACAATTAAAAAGTTCATATTTGGGTTTTGGTCATACAGTGTTCCAGCACCCATCCCGCCACCAGTGCCCATCTCCACCACCAACGTCCCCCGGTTCCCTCCCCCTTCCCCAGCCCTGCTCCATGGCAGGTTCTTTATTTCTTTCCCTTTCTCTCTCTTTCTCTTTTCCTTCACCTCCAGACTATGGATTACAGAACATACATTAAAGGGTTGTCATGTGTATCTTTTTGCCTCTATTTAATGCTCAGTTCTAGGTTGGCATTAGTACCCTCGACACTGTTCCATTTTCTGTCTTACCTAGCCTCTGACTCCCACACATTTGTGATAATTTCCACCTTTGACAAGACCTCCTGATATATGTTTCACTTGACCTTGGATATTGGTATCTTAATATGTACATATATATTTATGTTATGCAGATAAATGCAGTCATTCTGTGTCTGCCTCTCCTTCTGGCTAATTTCACTCAACATAATCTTCTCCATGTCCATCCATTTATAGGCAAATTGATTTCATCTTTTCTTGAGCACTCTGTAAGTAGTATTCCATTATGTATATAAAATACTTTTTTTTATCTACTCACCTGTTGTTGGGTACATGGATTCTTTCTGTATAACTTGGTTATTGTAAATACTGCTACAGTAAACATAGGTTTGAATATATCTTTTTTGCTTTTAAAGTTTTTTAATTAAAACTGATTAACAGAACTGTTCATAATAGAATTGTTTCAAGCATAAATGTTGCAGTACCACTCCCACCACTATTGACCACAGGTTCCCTGCCATCCCAGAGCTTGCCCCTTGAGTAGCATGTAACAAATTTATTTTACATTGCTTGCTTCAATAAAACTTAAAGAAGTGGCAGATGGAATTATCAGAAGATAAATGAACAAAAAGTCAATTTGCAATGGTTAATTGCGATATGATTTTAACCTATGTAACAAAGATATTCAAATTACTTAATACAAAATAGAATACTGCCTATTCTCATTTACATAACTAAGTATTCAACTCTGGGGTTGAAAACATATTGCATTAAGTTTTATTCTTGAACTTTATTATAGTCATACGTTTCCTGTCATAGAAGAGGCTCACCCACCCCTTTCTTGGCAGGCATATTAAAAATTTATTTCATATTGCTTGTTACAAAACCTTAAAAGAATGGCAAATAGAATATTTAGAAAATAAATCAATAAAAGTCAATTTATGATGAATAATTGCTATATGTTTTTAACCTTCCTTAATCTAGGAGAGGACAACCATATACAACATTAGTGAGTGCCATATTCAATACCACATGATGGGAAGTTTTTCCTGTCCTGTAAAGGAGCTCTTTTAATGCTTCTTGCAAAACAGGTTTCAAGGCTATTAATTCCCTGAGCTGTTACCTAGCCAGGAAACTCTGTATAGTTCCTTCAAATCTGAAAGTTAATCTAGCTAGATAGAGAATTCTTGGTGAGGTGTTCAGGTCATATAGTTTTTGTATCATATCTTTCTCTGTCTTTTGGCTTGTAGTCTCATTTGATAGATGTGTATATCTTGTGAGCTTTCCGCTGTATGTAAGTTCATTTTTTTGATATTATTACTTTCGGTATTATCTCTGTCTTTGGATTTTTGAATATAATATGTCTTGCATTTTCTTAAATGGGTTCCCCTCCCCCACACTCAGCCGGGACTCTTCTGGCATCTTGGATCTCAGTGTCTGTTATCAGCTCTACTCTTAGAAGTTTTTATCAATGATTTCTATTGTTTATTCACATTTGCCTTTCTGTTCTTCAGGGATTCCAGTGATTCTTATATTATTCCTCTTAAACTCATCCCATAGTTCCCTAGGATGCTGTTCGTTTCTTTTCAGACTGTTTTCCACTTTCTGCTCTTGACTAATGGTGTCCTCTTTATTTTGGAGTTCTTCAATCTTTTCCTCGGCTTCCTATATTTTGCTATTCAGAGGTTCTATTTTCTTTTTTTTTTTTTATATCACCGGCCATGTTCTTCATTTCTATCATTTCTGACTGTAGTAGCTTTTTTCATTTCAACTCTTATTCTTTCTTTGCTGTGTTGATTACTGGTGCCATCATTCCTTTGAATTCATTGAACAGCCTCATAGTGTCATTAAAGACACTGAGGATTTACTGGTAGTCTTTTGCTCATTGGGCTTGATGGGTTTCTCCATTTTTTTTATTGGTTTTCTAGTGTTCTTGTGCTGGAATTAGGTGGTAAAGGATTAGCTAGAAATTACTTTGTCTCCTTTGCATGACCTCAAGAATGAAAGGAAGAGTAACTGTGAGCAGCATGTAATTTGTTGAGTAGATATTTCATGGCCATGTAAGCAGCCATGAGCTTCAACAGCTGTAATATGGACCCTTAATAGACGAAGGTTGTTTGTGGCGGCTATTGGGACTCACCCAGGAGGAAGGGGATCTTGTTCTTGTTGGAGCTCTGCCTCACATTAGGAATAGGCCCAGTGATAATTTTCCCAAGGCAAGTCTCACCTGGGATGGTGGAGCATCATGCAGAAGTTCCCATATATCTTTTGAATTAATGTTTTCTGTTCTTGTAATAGATGCCAGTGAGTGCAGTAACTAGATAATAAGGTAATTTTATTTTCAGTGCTTTGAGAAATCTCCATAGACAGTGCAGCAAATTATATCCCCACCAACTCCTTCCCAACAGTATTTGTTTCTGGCCTTTTCTTATATAGGTTACTCTCAGTGGTATAGAGTGATACCACACCTATATCTATTTAATTTTCATTTTCTTAATAGTCAGTAATGATGAACACAGTTTCATGTATCTGTTGGGCATCTAACTGTCATCTTTGGAGAAGTGATTGTCAACTCATCTCATGTTTTATAGGATTGCAGGGTGTTAAGTTTTATTATGCTTTATATACTTGGGTGTTATTAGCCCTTTGTCAGATCCATGGTTGTCGGGCGCTCGCCGGGGTCCCCGACAGTGCCGGAAGCGAAGTTCCCTTCTACCTCGAAGCCGGCGAGGAATGGATGAACACTCAGGGATCCGATGAGGTTTTAAAAAGACTTTACTTATCACAGGTTCAGGCATACAAATCAGCAAAAGGAAAAAACCCGATGCTTAGGATTCCAGGCTAGAACCCCAGCCACGTGTAGGCCAAGATGGCGACCACCACGTGTATATCTTCCAAGGGGAAAAACGCTTACAAGGCGAGATTCCACCGGGCAGAAGAAAACCGGGAGAGCGGGAACCGGCAAGTTTACCCCCGCAACTCAGACCTTCCTCCCATTGTTATGGAAAGCAGGGAGGGTCCAATGCCCTCAGGTAACCCCTCCCTGCATCTCACCTAGGGCCTTTACTGTGCTAATGTTTTGAGCCGGGAAGGAAGGCCTTTGAAATATAGAGAAGGGGGTTTCTGAGATGGCATGTCACTGTACCAAAGATCAACACCAATGCCAGTTAAATATTTCTCCAAGCCTTCACAAGTCTCCCTCTACTTCATTGTAGTTTTATATTTTATCAGGGAGCCATGCTTGTTTGTTTGGAAGCAAACAGCATTTCTCTCTGGTCTAATTACTTAGGTGTCCTTACGTGGCCAGGCTAATATGCTGGTAAGATCTAGCTAGTCCCACGATGATTGTGATAGCATGGGAGAATATTTATACCAGCTAGTACAGCATACATGGTCGGATAAACTGCCACATTTAGACTACCCCCTTATCTACGGAGTGATCTGCGGGAGGCAATCCAGAGCAGATGCAGCGGCCCTTAGGAGTCCTGCAACACATGGTGTACTAATGTTTTCCCAAGAGTAGAGTGTCCTTTTTTGTCAGTCATAGTTTCTTTGGCTAGTGCCATTTATGATGTTTATATCATGGAGAGTTCTTTGTCTTCTTCAAGGAATAATCTATAAAATCTTTCATTGAGTCAGGTCTTAACACCAATGTCTTTAGCCCATTTTGAATTAATTTTATATGTGGTACCCCCCCACACCATGAGGGCCACCGTTTTCCCACATCCTGACTCCCCACTCGTCAGAGCTCCACACAGCAGAAGAGCTGATAACAAGCCCCACTCAATGGGCCGCTCTGCATGAGATTAGAGGAGACTACAAGAGTATCCCACCCACACGGCAGAGCCTGGCAAGCTACCCATGTCGTATTTGATATGCCAAATACCAGTAACAATTATAGACCTCATTCCCATGACCTGATGGAATGGTTTGAGTCTCCTTATGTTCTTGGAGCAAGCAGATGCCCTTGAGCTACACTAGCATGTGACAGGGCGTATGGAGATGTTACTGGTGCCTGTTCGAGCAAATCGATGATCAATGTGAAGGCAAGTGATACAGGTGATTTATATGTGGTATGATCAACAGGAAGACAAGTGATGAGGTAGTGTTCCAGTTTCATTCTTTTGCATGTGACTAACCAGCTTTCTTGACGCTGTTGAAAATGCTTTTCTATCTGCATTTTATGCTGTTGGCTTCTTTTGCAAGCTAACTGTCCGTATACCTAAAAATTTATTTCTTGGCTCCTCATTCTATTCCATTGGTTTGAGAGATTTCTTTTATTTAAGTCCCACACTATTGTGGCTGTCATAGCTTAGAGTATAGTTTATCGTCATAGAGTACAATTTCTCCCATCTTCTTTGCTCTCAGGAGTGTTTGGCTATTAATAAATTTTGTGGTTCTTTAGTTATATTTGTTCTATGTCCTTGAAAAATGTTTTGGGAGTTTTGGGATGAATGGTATTGAATATGTATAGTACTTTGAGTTGAATAAAATTTTTAACTTTCATTCTCTTAATTCATGAGTTTGGAAATGCTCCATTTCCTTGTGTCTTATTTCCTTCTTATTAGGAATAAAACATTCCCAATATGAAAATACTTGTATTTTAAATGAATAAGTCTTTCCTCTTTATTGAGTTCATTTCTAGGAACTTGAGGGGTTTCATTATTTTTTCACAACTGTAAATGAAATCTTTTTTTTAATAAAGGTCGGTGTTTGGGTGACGCTTGACTGTCCTCAGGGATTACTCCTGATTCTGTGCTCAATGATAGCTCCTGACTGTGCACAGGAGACATATTCCTGGCATATGTAGTGCCAGGAATCAAACCTGGGTTTACCATGTGTAAAGTAAGCCCTGTATCTGCTGTACAATCTCGCTGACCCCATAAATGAGATTCCAGGAAAGAATGCTATATATTGTTTCCATATAAATGTCAAGCATATTTTAGTGTATTACTTTTATAGCTTGTCATTTTATTGTACACTTTACATGTTTGGGTTTGTGGTATTATGGAGTTTTTGGTGGTGCCTTTAGAGTTTTTCTATTTACAGTACCAATAAATCAATAAATAGCAATAGTTTGACTTGTTTTACATTTTGGTTCCCTGTAATTTCTTTTTCTTCTTTCTTTTTTAAGTACTAATGAGTATGGTTAGGACTTCTAATACCATACTGAGTATTAGTAGTGAAAATCCTTTCCTTCTTTTAAATTTTTAATATTGAGTATGATATTAGCTGTAAGTTTGTTGTATATGGTCTTTTTATCCCCCATTTTATTGAGAGTTTCTGTCAGTTTTTTTAATTTTGTCAAGAATATCCTTTTACATTTATTTAATCATATGAATTTTATATTTCCTTTTATTAATGTATCACATAGATTTTTGTACATTGAATCATCCTTGCACTTACTTGCATCTGTATAATTAATCTCAGTTATGGTATATGTATGATACTTTTCCTGTATCATTGAATTTGCTTTGCTAAAATATTGATGAGGATCTTTTCTTTTTTTAATATTTTATTATACCACCGTGAGATATACAATGTTCCAGCACCCATCCCTCCACCAGGGCCCATTGCCCACCACCAATGTCCCCGATTCCCTCCCCCTCCCCCAGACTGCCTGCCGCAGGTTCTTAAATTCTTTCTCTTTCTCTCTCTCTCTTTCTCTTTTCCTTCCGTTCCACATTGTGGATTACAATACACACATTAAGAGGTTGTCATGTGTATCTTTCTGCCAGTATTTAATGTTCAATTCTAGGTTGGTATCAGCACTTTCGACAATTATCAGCACACTGTTCCATTCTCTGTATTACCTAGCCTCCAACTCTCACACATTTGTGAAAATTTCCACCTTTGACAAGACCTCCTGTTCCATGATTCGCCTGACCTTGGATTTTGGTATCATAATATGTACATATATATATTTATGTCATGCAAATAAATGCAGTCATTCTATATCTGTCTCTCTCTTTCTGGCTAATTTCACTCAACTGATCCTCTCCATGTCCATACATTTATAGGCAAATTTCATAACTTCATTTTTTTTCTGACAGCTGCATAGTATTCCATTGTGTAGATGTACCAAAGTTTCTTATCCAGTCATCGATTCTCGGACACTCTGGTTGTTTCCAGATTCTGGCTTTTGTGAATAATGCCTCTATGAACATAAAAGTAGGGATGGTGTTTCCGCTGTGTATTTTTGGCTTCCCAGGGTATATTCCCAGGAGTGGTATGGCTGGGTCGAATGGGAGCTCAATTTCTAGTCTTTGGAGGAATGTCCATATTGTTTTCCAGAAAGGCTGTACTAGTCGACATTCCCACCAACAATGGATGAGAGTCCCCCTTTCCCGCATATTGATGAGGATCTTTGCATTTATATTTATTAGGTATTTTGGTGTATACTTTTTTTTTATGATGATGTCTCTGTTTTTAGTGTAAGGGTAATGTTAGCCTCACAGAATCTTTTGGAAGAATTCTTATTCTTTGGCTTTCTGGAAGAGTTTCATGAGGATAGATGAAAGTTTGTCTTTGACAGCTTGGGAAAATTTTTAGTAAATCTGTCTGACTTGGGCTTTTGTATTTGGGGGGGAAATGTTTTGTTCTTTTTTACTGTTTTGACTTATGTACACTAATTAATCTTTTTATGCTTCTTTATTTTATCCTGATTGATTTGGGGGATGTTGTAAGGTTCTAAAATTTTGCCTATTCTCATTCTCCAATAGTGGCTTAATGGTAGCTAAAAATAGTTACTTTTTATGATCATTAACATTACTGTATTACCTCTTGTGACTTCTACCTTTTAATTTCAGAGTTTTCTTTATACCTTTATGAATCTAGCAAATGATTTATCAGTCTTATTAATTATTTCAAAAGTCCAGCTGTACTGGACTTTTTGAAATGATCAAATGTCATTGATCATTTATATTAACTTTCTGATTTTCATAGCATCAATTTCCATCCTATTTTTACTTTACCTTTTTTCTAATTTTAGCTTTATTTGTTCTTTTTCTGGTTTCTTAAGATGTGGGGTTAGGTTATTTGTTTAAGCTGTACCGTTTCATGATGTTGGTCTGTATTACTATGACATTTCCTCTTAGTGCATTTTTTATTGTGTCTCATGTGTTTCAGTAGTTCATGTCCTCACTTTTTGTTTGCTTCCAGGAATCTTTTATTTCTTCAATTTTTTTCTCTGTCACATGATTTTTCACTATTAGGTTGTTTAAATTTCATGTTTTAATTTTCCTCAGCTTTCTTATGTTTTATTCCTTACCTTAGTGGCATTGTGGTTTGAATAATTCATTTTCAGGATTATGAGCACTTGTGTCTCAGTGTGTGATCTATCCTAGAGATTGACCCATGTGTACTGAAAAAGGAATGTAAACTCAGATTTGGGCATTAGCTGAGCCACAATATGTTTATTAATCCTGGTTCTTCCATTTCTTTCTTTAAAACTATTGATAACATTTTTGTGTCTTACTATCTTTTCCAGTTTTAAATATATATTGCCTTCTCCAAGGATTGTTGTTCCAACCTTTGTGGTCACTGTTTGCTTGCATGAATGTTTTTCAACCTTTTATTGAGCCTGTTCATCATGACATTTGTGAATGTGTGTCTCCTTAGCAAGAGGATAGATTTTGTTTTCTGACCTATCTGGCTACAATATGTCTTTTCACTGATGAGTTGTAGTCACTGACATTAATAAAAAAAAAGACTGAAATGTTTTATCTCTATTCTATACGAATTCTAGTTATTAGAGAGGTTTGACTTCATTTCTTTGGTCTTTTATTTTCTTCTTTTGAACTTTGATATTTGTCTGTTACATAGTGATCAGGTTCAATTTTCTCACTCTTTTATGTCTTCAAAGTATATTTGTTTTGAGATTATCGTAAACTTTTTTCACTGGGTAAACTGGTTCTGAGCTATGTCTTTTATTTAGTTCAAAGTGAGTGAGCTCTAGATGACTGCCAGAATTCCCATTGCTTTCCATCCCAGGTTTTGCATAGTTTTTAGTATCTTGCTACTTGCAAATAGAACTTCTCTTTCATCAAGTGTCGTTTCATGCTACTTTCATGATTGTTTTAGTAGCTGTGAACTTTATTGTTTGTCTGAAAATGTTTGTGCCACTCCTTCAAATTTGAGTGATAGTCTAAGTGCATAAAGTATTCCTGTTCTGACACTTGTTTCATGCTAATTGCGTTGTTGTTATCAAACTGTTCCCTTCTGGCCTGTACAGTTTCACTTGATAGACGAGCTGTGAATTCTTACGAGGATTTCCTTATATATGAGATTTTTAATTTCTTCTTGTTGCTTTCAAGATTCTTATTGGTTTTCAACATTTTAATTTTAAATGTGTCTTATTTGCATTTAAAAAATTCTTTGAGGTTCTTTGATTAAGTCTATTGCTTGATCTCAGTTTGGGAAAGTTCTTTAATACAATTTATTTTTTATTTTTTTATTATTATATGATGATTTTTTAAACAATTACAAAAATGTTCATGTTTGGGTTTTGGCCATACAGTGTTCCAGCACCCATCCCTCCACCAGTGCCCATTTCCTACCACCAATGTCCTCGATTCCCTCCCCTTCCCTAGCCAGCATCCGTGACAGGTTCTCCATCTCTTTTCTCTCTTTCTCTCTCTCTTTCTCTCTTCCTTCTCTTACATATTGTGGATTTGAATACAATTTCTTTAACCAGTCAATTTTCCCGTTTTCCTTATCTTCCAGAATTCCAGTGATGCATATATTATTTCCATAGATCCCTATGGGTTCTTTTCGTTTGTTTTGGGGGCATACCCAGTGATTCTCAGGCCTTAGTCCTAGCTCTGCACTCGGGAATTACTCCTGGCAGTGCCCATGGGTCATATGGGATGCCGAGGATCAAACCTGGGTTGGCTGTGTGCAAGGCTAACACCCTTCCTGCTATACTATCACACATGCCCTGATCGCTACATTTTTCCTAACTTCTCCTTTTCCTGCTCACTTTTTCTCCCCTTCATCTGATGTTTTTGTCGTTTTGATATTTTTCCTTCAGTTCACTACTAAAGTCTTTGTTGTCAGCTGTTCTTTACTACTGAGCTCTTTTGTTGTGTTTTTCGTTCACATCCTATTTTCGCATTGATTTCTGATTGAACTTCAAGCATTATTTTTCTTTCCTTGTTGAAGGCCTCTCCTATTGCTTTTCTGAATTCAGTGAATATCGTCTCTTTGAAGTCTTTATCCAGGAGTTTATAGAGTACTTCTTCCATTATTGCTGATAAATGAAACTCTCTGCTTCTTCATCATATCAAATGTGATGTGAGGTCTAGAGATTAGGGTCTTGTTTGTGTAGGCCTGAGTGCAATTTGGGGTTCATACTCAGTCTGCACACAGACAGTGGTTCTGAGTTTGGGTCACTTTGAACCCCTGCTGGGAATTTGTATTTACAGGCTTCCCACTTAAATTGTACCCCCCCCAAATAGGCAGACCGGTGTTATGTCTCAAAATTCCAGTTGCTGATTCCTGGTGATGGCTATGGTGTTAATGTAATGCCAACAGGCTTAGACAATAAATGGAACTCATGTGCTCAATAGCAACTATAATACTAAGCAGACCTGCTCTCTGCTAGGCTATTTGCATTTGCTGGTGCCTGGCTGTCTGTACTGCCAGGCTCTAGGCAACCTGGGTTGCATACCATGGTCTAATCTTAGGTTTTGCTGTGCCTAGACTCTGACCACATGCTCAGTTGCTCAAACAAGGACTGAGTATGAGCACAGCTGGAAGTGGTCTTTGTCCAGCTCTTCTCTGCCCTGTGTTTGAGTTTGCCCCTTAAGCAGTAGTTTCGTTCTGAAAGTGTTCAAGGCTATTGATTCCCTTTCACTTTTCAGGGAACTGCTGAAGTTCATCGTACTCTAAATGCTGTCCCTAAATATCTTGTCACGTTTAAGTCTTGTCATCACGTGAGATTTTCTAAGGGTAGATCTTTCAGGCTAGGTTCCAGTTCTTGGCTCATGCTTGCTTTTTCCAGGGAGAGATCCATGCCTTCAAGTTCCTACCTTATTCCACCCTTGGGCTAAGGACCTTGGTTTTCTGGTTGGCAGCAAATAACAAAAATTCTCCATAAATCCATTCAGTAAAGGGAGTAGTTTAGTTACTTAGAAATCCCATACAAACCTGCGAAGGTCAGCTAGATCTAGGAATTTGAGTGCTACCAAGTCTTTTGTTATACTTGTATCTATATACCTTTTCAGTCACTCAAACAAAATTTTTTTTCACACCACCAGCTCAAATGTCGAAATTTCCTGCCCCTAATAGACTTTAGCTACTAGAAGTCATTCTCTCTAATTCCTAGATCAAATGCCCTAAGGATGGTCCCATTCTACTTGGATCAGATGCCTCTCCCTGAATCAGCAAACTGTAGGGCATTTTTATTGAACTTGGGTTAAGATATCCTTTGGGTGGCCAGTGGGAGCAGAAAGAGTGGCCTTAGAAGCTGGCGTTGATGTGGGGAAAAAAGGGACTCCGATCCTCTGTTGGTGGGATTGCCGACTGGTCCAGCCCTTTTGGAAAACAATTTGGGCATTCCTCCAAAAACTAGATATTGAGCTCCCATTTGATCCAGCAATAGCACTCCTGGGAATATACCCCAGAGACCGAAAAACACATAGCAGAAACACTATCTGTACTACTTTATTCATCTCTGCGCTATTCACTATAGCTAGAATCTGGAAACAACCTAAATGCCCGAGAACAGAGGACTGGCTAAAGAAACTGGTTCATCTACACTATGGAATACTATGCAGCTGTCAGAAAAGATGAAATTATGAAATTTACCTGCAAATGGATGGACTTGGAGACTATCACGCTGAATGAGAATTAGTCAAAAGGAAAAGGACAGATATAGAATGACTGCATTCATTAATAGGATATAAATAGATACCAGTGTTTTACTAAATGTGGGAAATGGTAATGGCAGATTAAAACTCACCATTGAATTATACACAAAGAGACTTAAGTGATAAACTCTAAATATCTTCAAAGCTAGCCACAATGTGTAAAACAAGAGGGAGAGAGATGCAGAGACAGAGAGAGATAGAGAAAGAGAAGAAACAGGGCTACCTGCTGTTGAGGCAGCCTGGGGCGGGTGGGAGGGTGGGGTACATTGGTGGTGGAAATGGGGCACTGGTGGAGGGATGGGTGCTGGAATACTATATTACCAAGAACCAATTGTGAACACCTTTGTAATTGTATGTCTCACGGTGGTATAATAAAAAATTTAAAAAAAAAAAGCTCCTATTGGCTTTTTAGGCCAGAGCTATAGTCCAGCGGGTAGGGCGTTTGCCTTGCTCGGCCAACCTGGGTTCGATCCCCAGCATCCCATATGGTTCCCCGAGCACCGCCAGGAGTAGCTGCTGGGTGAAGAGCCAGGAGTAACCCCCTGAGCATTGCCGGGTGTGTGACCCCCAAAAAAAGAAGCTCCTTTTTTATGAGTCAGCTCCCATTTAAGTCATGTTATTAAAATAGAAAATAGTTTTTCAAAATACAATCTTGTTGAGAGGAGTTCAAAAAATAAATAGCTCTGGAAGATTATAGTTGGCTGCCTTTTCATAGGCACAGAGACAGTTGCATGTCTACTGGGCATGGTACAATATTAAAATTGATCCTGTTATCAGTGGTGATTTATGTTAAATTCAGCAACAGTGAATCAATATGATATTTGATTATTTGACACTTAGGAGGTCATAATTTTTTTGGCTTAAGACAAAAATATCCTTTGTGTGTCAGGGTGGGGAGTGGATTTATGGGTTATACCCAAGCCAGTGCTCAGGGGCTACTCTTTATACTCAGAAGAACCTTTAGCAGGGCTCAGGAGAACCTATATGGTCCTAGGTATTTGAATTAGGATCAGTGGGATGCAAGGCATATGTCTTAATTTCTACATTCTCTCTGACTTGCTGGGGGGTTGTGGGGAGGGAGTGGGGAGGAAAATGTCTCTTAATGAAGCCAAATATCTGACCCTATGTTTTCCAAGTAACTTAAGATAGACTAGATTTTCTTTTTGTGTGTGTGGGGGGGGGTTTACACCCGGCAATGTTCAGGGGTCTCTCCTGGCTCTGCACTCAGGAATTACTCCTAGCGGTGCTCGGGGGACCACATGGGATGCCAGGGATCGAACCCAGGCCCACACAGGCTATCGCTCCGGCCCCTAGATTTTCTGTTAGGACAGAGAGTAATGGGAATATTCCATGATCGTATAAGTTTTCCCTTGATTGTTGCCTCAGGAGAAAATACAACTTAAGCAGATTGAGTTAATATCCAGTGATAGATCAAGTATCAGGAACTGGTTTAGAAGGAACCAAAAAAATGTTCTGATGTGTTGTGAATTGTGTGATATCTGGTAGAAAAGGTATGCTGCACAGAACTGTCATGCACCTTAAGAGTCATCCTCCCCATCCCAAATAGAACCCTACCTACACCAGGTCCCTGTTTTACCTCTTACTATATCTTGGGCCAGAAAACATTTTTGCTTATCTCCTTGCCACTACCCAATTCTAAGGCTTCTTTCCTCTTGATTCTAGATATCTTCTCATCTGCAGTCCTCCACTGCATCCTCGCTACTGCAAGTGATCTTCTCAAAATTAGAGTAATCTTATCATTATTACTTAAATGTCACCATTATATTTTTAGCATTGCTCTGTAGACCAAACCTAAAACCCTGAGCAGGGTTACAAGTTTTTGCTTCAGGATATGCCCCAACCCTCCTCTCTTTCTTCTTCTCCTACCAGACTTCTTGTTCTCAGCTCTCCAACTGAACTTCCTGTTCTCAGCTCTCCAACTGAACTGGCTCTCTGAGACCCTCTTTATTGTCCTTGGCCCCACAGTGCCCTCAAAGGTTCCTCCTCCTACTTTAGGTTTTCTCTTTCATACATAGAATAGCACCCTAGCCAGTCGTGATAGCTTGAGCCCCAGTACTAACCTCCCAGTAAGATTCCTTCCTGCCTGCGGAGAAAAGGGTACACTCATCCATTGCTGGTGGGAATGCTGGCTGGTACAGCCTTTCTGGAAAACAATATGGACATTCCCCCAAAGACTAGAAATTGAGTTCCCATTTGACCCAGCCATACCACTCCTGGGAATATACCCTGGGAAGCCAAAAATACGCAGCAGAAACACCATCCCTACTTTTATGTTCATAGCAGCATTATTCACAATAGCCAGAAATTGAAAACAACCAGAGTGTCCAAGAATCGATGACTAGATAAAGAAGCTTTGGTACATCTACACAATGGAATACTATGCAGCTGTTAGGAAAAACAAAGTTATGAAATTTGCCTATAAATGTATGGACATGGAGAGGATCATGTTGAGTGAAAGTAGCCAGAAGGAGAGAGACAGATATAGAATAATTGAATTTATTTGCATGACATAAATATATATGTACATATTATGATACTAAAATCCAAGGTCAGGTGAAGCATGGAACAGGAGGTCTTGTCAAAGGTGGAAATTATCACAAACATGTGGGAGTCAGAGGCTAGGTAAGACAGAGAA
Organism: Cryptotis parvus; assembly: GCA_021461705.1. Lineage (NCBI taxonomy): Eukaryota > Metazoa > Chordata > Mammalia > Eulipotyphla > Soricidae > Cryptotis > Cryptotis parvus. The sequence goes on along the minus strand of JAJIBD010003886.1, from coordinate 161,793 downwards.
TGGAACAAATGGAACAGTGTGCCAATAATTATTGAAAATGCTAATACCAACCTAGAACTGAGCATTAAATACAGGCAAAAAGATACACATGAAATCATTTTTTTTGTAAAAGTATTTTATTATACCACAGTGAAATATACAATTACAAAGATGTTCATATTCCAGCACCCATCCCTCCACCAGTGCCCGTCTCCCACCACCAATGTCCCCAGTTCCCTCCTCCCTCCCTCAGCACGCCTCCATGGCAGGTTCTTTATTTCTTTCCCTTTCTCTCTATCTCTGTTTTCCTTCCTTTCCAGTTGCGGATTACAGAACATACATTAAAGGGTTGTCATGTGTATCTTTTTGTCTGTATTTAATGCTCATTTCTAGGTTGGTATTAGTACTTTCAACAATTGTTAGCACACTTTTCCATTTTCTGTCTTACCTAGACTCTGACTCCCACACGTTTGTGATAATTTCCACCTTTCACAAAACCTCCTGATACAAGTTTCACTTGACCTTGGATATTGGTATCATAATACATACATATATATTTATGTACATGACATCATTTTAATGTATGTATTATAATCCACAATGTGGAAGGGAAGGAAAAGAGAAAGTGAGAGAGAAAGAAAGAGGAAGAATTTAAGAACCTGCCACAGAGGCAGGCTGGGGGAGGGGGAATCGGGGACATTGGTGGTGGGAAATGGGCACTGGTGGAGGGATGGGTGCTGGAACACTGTATGACCGAAACCAAAATATGAACATCTTATGAACATCTTTGTAATTGTGTATGTCACGGTGGTATAATAAAATATTTTAAAAAAAAATTCCTTCCTGCCATCCTTATGGGACTGTGGCTTTCCTTTTTGGACACCTCATTTATTTTGTAGGTGTGCCCTCATTGATGTGAAATGCCAACTCTATGACAAAGATCACCTCCATGTTATTTACTGTTATCAACATTTTAAAGATCCTCTATGTAAATATTTACTGATTGAATGTGAGGAGAGAGGGAGGGACATAGAGGCATCTCCTGGGAAATAGTGTAAATAATTTTTTAAGGGGAAGAAAATACTTAGGAAAAATATACAAAACTACTCCCAAATTATTTGGTCATAAACTATTATAAAGGCATTCCCCATGAGATGGAGAAGCCAGACTATACTAAAAGGATAAATAGTTTTGGTGTTACCATATGCAGTTCAAGTTGGTCTACGAGGTAAAATTTCAGATTAGAAGGAGTAAGGTACAGTGAGTGCTCTGTAATTTCAGCAGTCAAGTCATTGCGCCATTCTCTGTTCAATTGGATTTCTGCAGCCTGGGGAAGGCAGGACCCACACTAAAGATAAGCTAACATGCATGATCATTTCCTAGAACTGAGAAAATAAGAAAGAAAGGTAGTGCAATAGAAATAAAAGCAAGAAGTAAGCAAAAGATACAATTATTCGACTGAAGATTATTTTAAAAAGCCTTGAAACCACAGGAACTCCTCAGGATGTTTATATAATTGAATATAATGTGTCTGGGATTGAAAGGAATAATAATCAAAACATTTTTTCACTTAAGTGCATCTGACGGCATATGAAATTAAATTCTTAATAGTAGCCTATGCCTAACTGTGCCCTTGGTGTTTTGTCCTCAGGCTCCAGGCTGGAAGTGTGTTTTTAAGAGCAGACATGGGACACAAGATGTTAAATGAACTTTGCCATATTCAAAATGCCCAACAGTGTAACATGCTCCTTGTTTGGCAGAGAAAGGGCTCAACATTTGGAAACTCAGCAGTGCATTAAGTATTTTAATAATCATTGTTGACACACAAAGCATATGGCCTTTCAGAACTCACTGCGCCCAGCATTCTAGCATTCTAAAATTACTTCACAAAATTCAAATGAAATTAAATTAGGACACATTTCAAAGTATATTAATTCATGAGCTTTGTGATACACTAATGTGATATATTTCCCCTAAGATATATATAAAAGAGTGAGAGTAACTGATTATGTTAATGTAAAGAGTAAAGAAAAACTCGGCCTCCCCACAAAATTATTTATTTGCATTTAATTAGGACTCTAAGACTCTCTGTAAGCCTACAAGTCTTGGAGATATCTTCCAGTTTCTGCATGTTCCTGGTTCAATTTAAAGACCTAACTCATCTGTCTTTCCATCCCAGACGCTTCCTTCGTACATCTCCTTATGGTTCATATCATTTTAAAATGGCACTTAATATTATGAAATAAACAACAGTAAAATTCAGTACCTTGAAACAGTAAGCATTTCTTATTGCTTACCAGTCTGTGAGTTATCAGGGAAAATCTGACCTTTGCTGGGTTTCCCTGTTTGTCTGTGGTTAGCCTGTTCTGCTCATCGCTGGCCCTCTCTATGAGTCTGAGGGCAAAGCTGGCCTAAGGCAGATCTGTTAAGACAGCTGGCTCTCCTTTACATGTCTCTTTCATGCATCAGCTTCTCACACCTATTCAGCTGGCTAGCTCAGGCATCTCCTCATGTTGGAGGCATGCAGTGCACATGCCAAGCCCCTAGCTTGTCATGGCCATTTCCAAGGAGCTCAAAGCCTATATTAGAAGTTCTCAGCTTAACATTCTTGCCTCTGTTTCCTGATTCTCCCCAGGGACTGCATCTCTTATTAGGGAATGGGGAGGTAGGGGCTTAGGGAGCCTTTCAAGGGAGCCTTTCTAGTCCTTTCAAAAAAGACAGAAAGGAAGGACTTTCTTAATCGAAAATATTTTTATATGAAATCCCTATTCATATAGGGATTAATTCATCAATATGCTGTTAAACTACTTCATAATCATAAATACTTCTTTATTTTCCATTCCTGCACATTTCTGCATGAGTAACTTGTTTCTGGTAAAACCATATTTTGTGCTTCTTGTTTATTCCAGGGTTAGTGTCAGTTGATTGGGAGAGAGAATAGCAGGACTTTGGAATTCAGGTTGACTAATCTAGAACACAAGCCCTGCTTAGGTGCTCTTCTAGACAAAAGTCTCTGATCCTTAGTAGTAAAAAGTGACTAACTGAGACTAATAGAATAAAAATAAGCACACGGAAAATAAATTATATCATTTACTAACTGATGCCAATAAAAATTGCGTAAGTTGTATTGATTACAATTATGTTGTTCCTATAATTTTATAAATTGTAAAGATAAAAATTCATCTTGTCAGTTGTTAATAACATTAATTTTAGGAACTGAGAAAATACTCCCACTTATTGCTTGTGCTAGGGTCCCATGTTTGATGCCTCTCCTGACATGTCCCACTCCAGAATGTCTGGGCATAGTCTGGGTGGCCTCTGAGAGCTGCTCTGAAGCTCCCCCTCAAAATTTATTTTATGTCAAAGGACCTTCATGCTTGACTTATGCTAGAAACTAGATAAAAGGAGATAGTTTCATGGTGAAAGATAGAATTTATATATATAGAAGATATATATAGATAGATAGAATTGAGAACTGAGAACATAGACATGAGAATTGAAAATATAGACATGTTATTTTTAAATGATGCATACCTGCAACTGAGATGTTATAAAGCAAGGTTTCTTTAATAAAAAAGGAAAACATCCTCACTTCTAAAACTACTTTAAAGATTAATTTTAAAATAATGCTTAGGTGTGTTACCTTTAAATCGAGCCAGATAACATCTTTGGTCAGTCACCAACTATGTATTAAGCAATTGCTTTGTCCCAGTTCTTCAAATACTTATGATACTATGGTGATCAATTTAAGCATGACTTTGCCATGTTGGTGACCTGGGATAAAGTTTCTCTCATGAATGAACAAGCATTTCAGCCAAATCACCTTTGCAGTTACCTACATTTTAATTATAATAGCACATACGATATGGAGAAGTTAACATTTGGTTAGCTTTCTTGATAAAAATATTAGATATGGTACTTCAGACTAGAGAAAGGGAAAATATATTTTCACCATTTTTGCTTTTAACTATTTTAAAACTTTCTGCTATCAAAAGACATGTGTTATAGATATTGCCTAATCTTTCCCTGAACTTTACTTCATTTCTGAATTTCTGAACTGTGTTAGATGGGTGAGGAATTGCCTGTGTATATTCTCCATAAAGCAAAAAGTTTATCAGTGCAAATGCATTTTTTAGGTTCTGCCAAAAGTTCCATAGGTGGTCTCCTAGACTGGATTTTGTGGGGGGTTTTTTGGGGGTCACACCCAGCTATGCTTAGGAATTACTCCTGGCGGTGCTCGGGGTCCATATGGGATGCTGAGGATCAAGCCCAGGTCTGCGGCATGCAAAGCAAACGTCCTCCCTCTGTGCTATCGCTCCGGCCCCCATAGACTGAATTCTGGAACAGAAAAGATAGCATTTATAAAAAACTTGAAGTTCAAATGACTATCAGTGTTGATTTCTTAGTTTGAACAAGTGTGTAAGATGCAAATAGTAGTGAAATTGAAATAATAGCTTCAAAGATCTGTAGGAAAATAAAAAGGTCAAAGATTATTCCTTAACACCCCACATGTTTACAGACTTTCATTCATTATGGTCAATATGCAAATGCCTTAGGAGGAGAGGAATTTTAACATGGAGCAAGAAAAATGTATAATTAGGATGGCAAGTCTGCTGTAAAATCATCCAAATATGCAGTGCTCTCACTTAGGTCTGTCAGAGATAAAGCATGATTCTTGTGTTCAGATTTAAAGAAATTTTCATTTAAGAAGAAAGATAAGCTTGCTATTGGTTTTTCTCACTGGCAGTTTTTCTAAAAAATCTTTATTAAACTTTGTGATTTACAAGGTTGTTCATAACGCAGTTGTTTTGGGCTATGTTCTGACACCAAGTCTACGTAATCTTTCCTCCACTCTGTCCCCAGGTTTACAAAGTTGGTTATAACACAGTTGTTTTGGGCAGCTAATGCCCATCCAATGTAACCTTCCCTCCACCATTGTTCAGTTTACCACTGCCCCTTTCCCACACCCCATCAAACCTACTCTCTTGGTAATTTGTTTTTATGTGCTTTCTACAACAAAACAGTATGTAGAATTATCAAAAAATAGCTCAGTAAAAGAAAATTTGTGAAAATTCTTATTTCTCACAATCACATTCTTAAAGTCATTGTCGGGATTTTCTGAGCTATTTGTTGCTAGTTGAATCTTCTGTAAATGTTCTCATGAACCCAGAGCCATGGCAGAGCCTGGCAAGCTACCTGTGGTATATTCAATATGCCAAAAACAGTAACAATAATAAACCTCATTCCCAACGAATGGATAAGTTACTGGCACCCGCTCAAGCAAATCGATGAACAATGGGAAAACAAGTGATACAAGTGATTGAGCTGAGTAGGCTTCTGTGCTAGAGTTCGAATGATTCAGAGATGCCCTTTTATTTTCATAGGTTCAAACACAAGTCCGCCTTGCAAAAAAAAGCTTTGACAAATTGAAGATGGATGTATGTCAAAAAGTGGATCTTCTTGGAGCAAGTAGATGCAATCTCTTGTCTCATATGTTAGCAACATACCAGGTAATGAAAGGATGTTTGTTGCAGTAAAACACAAATGTAGTTAGATTTGGATCATAGAAAAGGATATTGGAGCTGAAGATGTGGTTAAGGCATCTTGAAGTCTTGAAGGCCTTCCCACATCTCTCCCTTCCCATGTCCTAAAGCTTAAACACACTGAATCTTAGCTATTCCTTGTGCGACCATTGTAATTTCACTGCATTTGCTTACGTGTTTTTTTTATTCTACCTCAAGTACCTGTGCTGTCCACTTCTTCCTTTACAAATCCTACTCTATTTAGTGTACCAAAGTGAGCGTTGTGTCCTTCAGAAAGCCTCCGTTGAACTCACTGAGGATGGGTCTGTACATTTCTAGCACAATTTCTACTTCATCTGGCCATCCTAGCTTAATGAGCTTGTTTTTGTCTCTAAGTTCTATCAGGGTAGCATTTGTGATCATCTGCAGTGCTGATGACCTATTAAGAGTGAGATGTTGAACTCTAGACATTGCAGGGATTATAATAACTTTTTAAGGCCAAGTTTGAACAAAGTTCTTTGTTCAAGGAACTTTATATTTAGAAAGGCAGCTCTGGCAATGGGAGAAAAGACTTCTCATTGGTAGTATTGCTAGTCAGGGGCAAAGTAGATTTTTTTTTGTTCATTCTGCTGGGTTGTTTGGTAGCCAGAGCTATTTTGTGCTTGGAGCACACTAAGATGAGATAGATTAGATAGATAGATAGATAGATAGATAGATAGATAGATAGATAGATAGATAGATAGATAGATAGATAGATAGATAGATAGATAGATAGATAGATAGATAGATAGATAGATAGATAGATAGATAGATAGATAGATAGATAGATAGATAGATAGATAGAGAGAGATAGAATAGAAAAAAATTGAGAAAGGGAATCAGATGGTTAGTCTGACTATACTTCCTTTACTTAAGGACAAAACAGGGATGTCTTAAGAAAACTATAGCCTAATAAATCCAGAAAGAGCTTAATGGAGGATTAGCTGCATCAGTTGAGGGATCACAGAAAGTAGACTGCTAATGATTAGCTCTGGACTTTGGAAGGATTGGTAAGAGGGTGACTGGTACAAAGAGAATAAAATAAAAAGTTCCAGGCAGTAGATCAGCATAATTCATGGGGAATTCATCCCACAAGGAATGAGAGCTAATTAAGTTGACTGAAATTGAAGATGTCTTAGGGGCATAATGGGAGAAAAGGTTGCAGAGCTAAGTTGACAACATGTTTTTAAAACCTCTGAAAGCTATTGGGTACTCTCCTCTGTCAACGTTTACTGGAATTTGGTGGTCAGAATGCTAATATCTCTACTATTTTTATTTACAGACCACTCTGCTTCATTTTTGGGAGAAAACTTCTCACACTATGGCTGCCATCCATGAAAGCTTCAAGGGTTATCAACCATATGAATTCACTACATTAAAGGTAGGAAAGCTAGATATAACAGTTTTATTTATATCACAATACTTTTTGCATCAAGCACTTGCAGAGTCTAAATATATTTTTAAAAAAAGAGGTGGTACTATGTTTTTTGTAGCACATTTACTGAGGGGTTATCATGCATATCCCTCTATCTGCTTTCAATACTCAGTTCTAGTTTAAAAGAGAGAGAGATAGAGATAGAGATAGAGAGAGAGAGAGAGGAGAAAGAAAAGAAAGAAAGAAAAGTACCTGCTAGGAGGCAGGCAGGGTGGGAAACAAGAGACATTGTTTTCTGGAAATGTGCACTGGGGATGGCTACTGTAGCATTGTATGACAGAAACAGCCATGAATGGCTTTGAAATTGTCTATCCTGGTAATATAATAAAAAATTTAAAAAACAAAAAAGAGAGGTGGTAGAAATAAAAGATATCCCAATAGGTTCTTTTTACTCTTTATATTTTCAACACAAAGGTAAGCCACAGCAGTTCATATAAGCAGATTAAATTTTGTATTATAGATTAAATTTTGGATTGTTGTGAGAGATAAATTGTGATAAATTTTATTGAGAGATGAATCGTGATAAATTTTTGTATAAATATGCACTCTATTCCTTTAAAATATATATTTTGTGGGCTTCAGTCATACACTGTTCCAGCATCTAAGCCCCCACCTGTGCCCTATTCCTACCACCAATGGCCCCAAATTCCCTCCACCTCCCCAAGCCTGCCTCTATAGCAAGCACTTTTCCCTCTCTCTCTCTCTCTCCCTCTCCCTTTTCCTCCCCCTCTCCCTCTCTCTCTTCTCTTACACATTGTGACTTCCATTAGACATTTAGGTATTATCATGTAAATCCCTCTGTGTATGATCAATGTTCAGTTCTAGCCTGGCATTAACATTTCCCACAATTAGTAGAACACTGGTATATATTTATATCCCATTAATGAATGCAGTTATTCTATATCTGTCCTTTTCCTTCTGACTAATTTTACTCAGCAAGATAATCTCCATGTCCATCCATATGCAGGTAAATTTCATGACTTCATCTTTTCTGAGAGCTGCACAGTATTCTGTTGTGTAGATATACCATAGTTTATTTATCCAATCTTCTGTTCTTGGCCATTAAGGTTGGTTCCAGACTTCGGCTATCATGAGTAGAGCTGTGATGAGTATAGAAGTGCAGATAGTGTTTTTTGCTGTGTGTATTTGGGTCTCCAGGATATATTCCCAGAACTGGTATTGCTGGGTAAACTGGGAGCCCAATATCCAGTTTTGGGGGGAATGTCCATTGTTTTCCAAAAGGGCTGGACCAATCGAAACTCCCACCAACAGTGGATGAGAGTACCTTTTTTTTTTTTTTTTTTTTTGCTTTGGTCACACCCGGCAATGCTCAGGGGTTTCTCCTGGCTCTGCACTCAGGAATTACTCCTGGCGGTGCTCGGGGGGACCATATGGGACGCCGGGGATCGAACCCAGGCGGCATGAGCCGACCGCGTGCAAGGCAAACGCCCTACCCGCTGGGCTATCGCTCCGGCCCAGAGGTACCTTTTTAACCGTATCCGTGCCAGCACCGGTTGTTCTTGCTCTTTTGGATGTGTGCCAGTCTCTATGGTGTGAGATGATAATCTCGTTGTTGTTTTGTGATGAAGAGCACTTTTCATATGCCTTTTTGGCCATTCAGATTTCTTCTCTTTGGAAGATTTTTCTTCTCCCCATTTTTGATTGAGTTGGCTGTTTTCTTCTTGTAATGTTCTACCAGTGCCTGATATGTCATGGATATTAACCCCTATCAGATGGGCATTGGGTGAATATTATTTCCGAGTCTGTGGAGTGTCTCTCTATCTTGGTCACTGTTTCTTTTGAGGTGCAGAAGCTTTTCAGTTTTATATAATCTCATTTGTTTATCTTTGCTTGCATTTGCTTTGTCAATGGTGTTTCATCTTTGAAGTTGCCTTTAGTTTCGATTTTGTAGAGTATTTTTCCTATCTTTTCTTCGATGGAACATGGCTTTATGTCTGATGTGATATCTTTAATCCAATTTTTTTTTTGCCTTTTTGGGTCACACCAGCAATGCTCAGGGGTTTCTCCTGGCTCTGCACTTAGGAATTACTCCTGGCGGTGCTTGGGGGGACCATATGGGATGCCGGGGATCGAACCCGGGCTGGCATGGGCGGCTGCGTGCAGGGCAAATGCCCTACTCGCTGGGCTATTGCTCCGGCCCCCTCTTTAATCCATTTTGATCTGTCTTTTGTGCACGGTGTTAGAAGGAGGTCTAAGTTCATTTTTTTTATTCAGTGCTGCCCAGTTTTCCCAGCACCATTTGTTGAAGAGACTTATTTTCTTTGCTCAACTTAATATTTTATGCTCTTTTATCAGAGATTAAGTGATCATATATTTGAGAATATGTTTCAGGATACTCAGTTCTATTCCACAGGTTTACAGGCTTGTCTCTATACCAATACCATGCCATTTTAATTACGATTGCTTTGTAGTAGAGGTTGAAGAAGTTGGGAAAAATGATACCTCCCATCTTCTTTTTTCCTAGAATTACTTTAGCTATCCATGGATGTTTATTATTGCATACAAACTTTAGGAGTGTTTGGTCAGTTTCTTTTGAAGAATATCATGGGTGTCCTTATAGGATGCACACTGAATCTATATAAAGCTCTAGGGAATATTACCATTCTGATAATATTAATTCTACCAATCCATGTGCAAGGAATGTGTCTCCATTTCCTCAGATCCTCTTTTATTTCTTGAAGCAGTATTTGGTAGTTTTCTTTGTAGAGATCCTTTACACTCTTAGTCAATTGGATTTCTAGGTATTTGATTTTCTATGGTGCAATTGTGAATGGGATTATGTCTTTAATATCCCTTTCTTCTCTTTTCATTATTTGCATATTGGAAAGCCTTTGACTTTTGGGTATTGATTTTGTACACTGCCACTCTACTATAGGAAAGTATTGTTTGTAGGAGCTTTTTGGTAGAGAGTTTAGGGTTCTCTAGGTATAATATCATGTCATCTGCAAATAGTGACAACTTGAATTCTTCCTTGCTTATCTGGATGCCCTTAATATTCTTATCTTCCCTGATTGCTATGGCAAGTACTTCCAGTACTATATTGAATAGAAGTGCAGCCTTGTCTAGTCCCTGGTCTTAGGGGAGGCTTTCAGTTTTTCCCCATTGAGAATGATGCTCACTGTGAGCTTATAAGTAGATGGATTTGACTATATTGAGGAAGGTTCCTTCAATTGCCATTTTATGGAGAGTTTTTATTATTAATGGTGTTGGATCTTGTCAAATGCTTTCTCTGCATCTATTGATATTATCATATGGTTTTATATTTCCTCTTATTGATATTATGTATTATGTTGATTGACTTGTGGCTGTTGTACCATCCTTGCATTCTCAAGATGAATACTACTTAGTCATGGTGTATAATCTTTTTGATGACTCTTTGGATTCCATTTGTTAGTATTTTATTGAAAACTTTAGTATATGTGTTCATCAGGGAGATTGGTCTGTAGTGTTCCTTTTTTTGTGATGTCTCTGTCTGAATTGGGTATCAGGGTGATATGTGCCTCATAGAAGCTATTTTGGAAGTGTTTCTGTTTCTTCAGTTTCCTGAAAGAGCTTGGAAAGGACTGAGATTAGGTCCTCTTTAAAGGTTTGGTAGAACTCACTGGTGAATCGGTTTGGACCTGGGCTTTTGTGTTTCGGCAATGCTCAGGGTTACTCCTGGCTCTTTGCTCAGGATTCACTCCTGGCGGTGCTCAGGGAACATATGGCATGCCGGGAGATCGAACCCACCGGGTTGTCCACATACAAGGCAAACACCCTACCCACTGTGGTATCACTCTGGACCAAAGTCTTCATTTTTCTATATGATTAACTTCTATTTTCAATGAATCATGGTCTACAAAAATAGTTGATACAATTTCTATTTTCTTGATTTCGTGACTCAACATGTGTTCTATCTTGGAGTATATTCCATGTGTGATGGAGAAAAATGTGAATCCAGTTTTTTGGGGACGAATATCTACTAGCACTTTTCTTCCATTTCTTCCTTTAGGACCAGTATTTCCTTGGTGAGTTTCAGTCTCAAGATGGTCAAAGCCATCTACCAAAAGCCCACAGCGAGTATCATTCTCAATGGGGAAAAATTGAAAGCCTTCCCCTTAAGATAAGGAACAAGACAAGGTTGCCCTCTCTCACCTCTTTTATTCAATGTAGTACTGGAAGTACTTGCCATAGCAATCAGAGAAGAAAAGGACATTAAGGGCATCCAGATAGGCAAGGAAAAAATCAAGCTATCGTTATTTGCAGATGACATGATATTATACTTAGAGAACCCTAAACTCTGGGCCCCAAAACTCTTAGAAACAGTAGATATGTATAGTAGAGTGGCAGGGTACAAAATCAATACCCAAAAGTCGGTGGTTTTCTATACACAAATAATGAAAGAGAAGAAAGGGATATTAAAAAATCAATTCCATTCACAATTGTACCACAGAAAATCAAATATCTAGGAATCAGCTAACCAAGTGTGTAAAGGACCTATACAAAGAGAACTACAAGACACTGCTTCAAGAAATAAAAGAGGATATGAGGAAATGGAAACACATTCCCTGCTCATGGATGGGGAGAATTAACATTGTCAAGATGGTAATACTCCCTAGAGCTTTGTACAGATTCAATGCGGTTCCTATAAGGATACCCATGACATTCTTTAAAGAAATTGACCAAACACTCCTGAAATTCATATGGAATAATAAGCCCCCACAGATAGCTAAAGCAATCCTTGGGAAAAAGAAGATGGGAGGCATCACCTTTCCTAACCTCAAACTGTACTACAAAGCAGCAGTAATAAATATAGCGTGGTACTGGAATAAAAACAGACCTGTGGATCTATGGAATAGAGTTGAGTATCCTGACACCCACCCTCAAAGACATGATCAGTTAATCCTTGATAAAGGTGCAAAGAGTCCAAACTGGAGTAAGGAAAGCCTCTTCAACAAGTGGTGCTGGGAAAACTGGACAGCTACATGTAAAAAATGAATTTGGACCTGTGTCTAACACCTTGCACAAAAATCAGATCAAAATGGATTAAAGATCTCAATATCAGACCCAAATCCATAAAGTACATTGAAGAAAATATAGGAAAAACCCTCCACGACATTGAAGCTAAAGACATCTTCAAAGGTGAAACACCATTAACAAAGCAACTAGAAGAAAACATAAACATATGGGACTACATGAAACTAAAGAACTTCTGCACCTCAAAAGAAACAGTGACTAAGATACAAAGGCAGTCCACAGAATGGGAAAGAATATTCACCCAATACCCATCTGATAAGGGGTTAATATCCAGGGTATATCAGGCACTGGTACAGCTATATAAGAAGAAAACAGCCCACCCCATAAAAAAATGGGGAGAAGAGATGAACAGAAACTTTGACAAGGAAGAAATTCGAATGGCCAAAAGGCACATGAAAAAATGCTCATCATCACTAATCAGCAGAGAGATGCAAATCAAAACAACAATGAGATATCACCTCACACCACAGAGACTGGCCCATATTCAAAAGGGTAAAAGTAACAAGTGCTGGCGTGGATGTGGGAAAAAGGGGGCTCTCATACATTGTTGGTGGGAATGTCGACTTGTACAGCCTTTCTGGTAAGCAATATGGTCATTCCTCCAAAGACTAGAAATTGAGCTCCCTTTTGACCCAGCCATACCACTCCTGGGAATATACCCTGGGAAGCCAAAACCACACAGCGGAAACACAATCCGCACTTTTATTTTCATAGCAGCACTATTCACAATAGCCAGAAACTGGAAACAACCAGTATGCCCGAGAACTGATGTCTGGATAAAGAAACTGTGGTACATCTACACAATGGAATACTATGCAGCAGTCAGGAAAAATGAAATTATGAAATTTGCCTATAAATGGATGGACATGGAAGGATCATGTTGAGTGAAATTAGTCAGAAGGAAAGAGAGAAATATAGAATGACTGCACTAATTTACGTGACATAAATATATCAGGTGATCTTACCAAAAGTGGAAATTACCGCAAATGTGAGGGAGTCAGAGGTTAGGTAAGACAGGGGAAGGGAACATGTGTGAATAAAAGGTCGAAAGGTCTGATACCAACATAGAACTGAGCATTAAATACAGGCAAAAAAAATGCACATGATGGCTTCCAAGTGTATGTAGTGCAACCCACAATGTGTAGGAGAAGGAAGGGAGAGAGAGGGAGAAAGAAAAGAGATAAGGGAACCTGCCATTTAGGCAGTCTATGGGAGGGAGCAGGGAATTGGGGACATTGGTGGTGGGATATGGGCACTGGTGCAGAGCGGGTGCTGGAATACTGTGTGACCGAAACCTCCAAACATGAACAACGTTGTAATTGTATATCTCACGGTCGTATAATAAAGTATTAATAAAAAAAAAAGAATTGATAGAGCAGTGTTGAATTCTCCAACTAAAATTGTGTTGCTGTCAATGTCTTCTTTGAAGTCTGTTAGCAGTTTTAGGTATTTTAATGGCCTCTCATTGGGTGCATATATGTTTAGGAGTGTAATTTCTTCCTGAGATATATATCCCGTGATTATTAAGAAGTGAACTTTACTGTCCCTTCTGAACTTTTTCAGCCTGAAGTCTATGTTGTCGGATACCAGTCGGCTACCCCAGCATTTTTGGAGAGTTGAGTGAAGGATTGTTTTCCAGCCTTTTTACTTTGAGCCTGTCTTTCCTCCAATTGTTTAGATGTGCTTCTTGAAGACAGCAGAATGTTTGATTCAATTTTTTTTTATCCATTTTCTCTCTCTCTCTCTCTCTCTCTCTCTCTCTCTCTCTCTCTTTTTCTATTTTGGGTCTCACTTCGGTGACTCTCAGGTGTTACTCCTGGCTCTTTGCTCAGGAATTACTCCTGGGAGTGCTCGGGAGCATCCCGGAACATGGGATGCCGGGGAATCAAACCCAGGGTCGGCTGCACAGATGGCAAATGCCCTACCTTCTATGCTATTGCTCCAGCTCCCACTCTGTGTCTCTTAACTGGTGCATTTAGGCATTCAGATAGATTATTGTCATGGAATTTTTGTGCCATCTTTCTGTATGTTGTTCTTTTGGGTTTTATCTCATCTTAGAGTAGCTCTTTCAGCCCTTCTTTTTAAGGTTGGTTTTGAGTCTACAAAGTTCCTGAGTTGTTGTTTATCCAAGAAATGTTGTATCTGTCCTTCAAATATGAATGAGAGTTTAGCTTGGTAAAGAATTCTTGATGAGGCATTCATTTCATTGAGTTTTTTCACTTTATCCCACCACTGCCTTCAGGCTTAGAGGATCTCTTCTGATATGTCTACTGAAAGTCGATTGGATGCTCCCTATGTATACAGTTTCCTTCTTTGATCTTGCCACTTGAAGAATTGTCTCTCTCTATGGCATTCACTATTTTGACTAGGATATGTCTTGGAGTTTTTTTATTGGGGTCTCTTCTTGCTGCTACCATTCGGGCTTCTTGAATATGGATGCCTGTGTCCTTTAGCTCTGAGAACTTTTCTGCAAGGGTGTCTTTAACTCTTCCTATTTCCTTGGAGTTGCCTTACTATCCCTCTGGGACTCTGATGATTCTTATATTATTCCTCTTGGATTCATCCCAATGTTCTCTGTTCCACTGCTGATCTGTTTTTCGGTCTTTTCCATCTTGTGTATTTGCCTGAGTACTTTCTGCAACTCATCCTCATTCTCACTGATTCTGTCTTCCACTGCTGTCATCCTGCTGTTGAGAGCCCCATTTGCGTTTTTATTTCATCTACTGAGTTTTTAATTAATGATATTTTTGTTTGTAGTGCTCTTATTTCCTTCCGTAATTTATGACTGCCCTTTCCATACCTTCATTTATGTCTTCCTGTATTTTATTGAGAGCCTTCTACTGAGAGTATAATACCTACCCATGTTTTATTTATTTGTTATGCCAAAAACTAGTAACAATTATGGACCTCAATTCCATGACCTGAAGAATGGTTTGAGGCTCTTCCTGTCCCTGGAGCAAGCAGATGCCCTTGGGTTACACTCGCTTGTGACAGGACGTATGGAGATGTTACTGGTGCCCACTCGAACAAATCGATGAACAATGGAAAGAACAGTGATACAGTGATACAGTATTTTATTGGACAACTGTTCCATTTTTTTCATTGAGGTGATTAAGCATCCTCACCATTTCCTCTCTGAATTCTTTGTCAGAGAGATTATGAATGTGGGAATTCCTAGTTGTTGCTTTTGGTCTCTTCTCCATCCTTCGAGGAGGGATCTGCATTGTTTCCCTATAATGCTGTGGTCGTCTGGACGTGAAATCTTCAGGGGCACTGCTCCTCTCTCACTGCCAGATAGGTCTCTATAGAGATCTGTTTTTCTGTGATTTAGGGGTATATTGTATTGTCAATGTTGTTCAAGGAGTTAGAGTCCAAATTGTTGGCTCAATGCAATATGGAAAGGAGGATTAACTTGCAGCCACCATGAAGCCCTACCCCATGGGTCCTACCTGAACAGGAAGGACACCATGGGCAGGACCAAGGTCTCCGGTGCATTTTCTGGTTTCCGATTAGGCTGTTCAGTATTATAGTGCCTGGTTTCTTGGTCCTGAAACTTAGAAGCCACTTGTGCGGGTCCCATTTTGCTGGTGCATGCAGGCAGACATGGAGCCTTGCCCCCCACAGGTCCTACATGGACCTAAAATAGATTTTTGATAATGTTGAAGAGATGATTATACAAGACTAGTATACTCCTTTACATTTTTATCATTAAATTAAAATATGATCACTTGAGAAGTATTTTCTTTCCTCCTTTACTTCTAACATTCTGAATACTCAAAAATATTTAGAATTTTTTCCCATAAGACGACAGTGATAATTTCCCAATTGAAAAAAAAATACTAAAATTAACTTCTCATCTCAAAAGGAATATATGCTTAATGCCGGCTTCTCAGTTTGCAACTGAATGTGAAATTATTTTTCTTTCATAGCAAATGTGTAGTGAATTAAAGAAGTTATTTGGGTTCCAAAATGACTTTTAAGAATGGCGAGACCGGGGCCTGAGCAATAGCCCAGCACGTAGGGCATTTGCCTTGCATGGCCGGCCCATGCCGGCCTGGGTTCAATCCCGGCATCCCATATGGTCCCCGAGCACCGCCAGGAGTAATTCCTGAGTGCAGAGCCAGGAGAAACACCTGAGCATTGCCGGGTGTGACCCAAAAAAGCAAATAATAATAATAATAATAATAATAATAATAATAATAATAATGACGAGACATCAGGGAGTATTTTTTTTAAGCAATCTTGAAAGAAAAGAACCAGGGAAAAGCTAAAGTATGCCTCTAAATGACCTTTTCACTTTAGGCAGTTTTTCCTCATCACTTTACCTTTACCTGGCAAAATTTTGAAAAGCATATTTTGTTTATGTTTTTGTTTTCCCTTAAACTACTTTGTGTTATATTTTGAGATGTGTATAATGTTGCAATTTCTACAGAAGAAGCAAGACAGAAACTCTTTATGAACTTGCTACTTTCAAAAAAAGGTTGTAAGAACCCAAGAGGTTTGACTCACTAGGTTATAGGGTTTGGGCTACATAATAGCTTGTCTTCTGAATTCCTGATTGCTTGGCAATCATAGATGTGTGACATGGTAAGTGCATTTATGTATATGCTGTTTTAGTCTGTCAACTGGAATATAAGAACAGGACAGGAAAGATTATTTCTCATGGGTGTTTGTCATTCACACATTCTCCCACAGTGAGTCTCCCTCTAGCCTCCTCATTGGGGGCTGTTTCTGTTATCAGTTAAGACTACCTTTCATAGAGAGAAAGGGAAAGAAATAAAGAACCTGCCATGGAGGAGGGCTAGGGGGGGAGGGAACCAGGGACGTTGGTGGTGGGAGATGGGCACTGGTGGCGGGATGGGTGCTGGAACACTGTATGACCAAAACCCAAATATGAACTTTTTAATTCTTTGTAAGTGTAAAAAAAAATTTTTTTTAAAAAAGACTGCCTTTCTTCTCTGCCTTTCTTTTCTTTCTGCCTTTCTTCTACTTTCAGCTCCTCGGGAAACATCTTTCCTGACTATAAAACTGATTAAAATTGTTCACTTCTCTCCACTCAAATTTTTCAGACAGGAGCAGAAGCCTATGGATTATTGTTTGATAAGGCAGAATTTTAGATTTGGGGGCATGATGGTGCCACATGTTTTATTTTATAATGAAGTCACTGATCCAAAGCTTGTGTGTCTTTTAAAAGATAACTGCATAAAGCAAATCCTAGCTGGAAAATAAAATGATGGCTACCCAAAACAATAGTTGAAAGGAAATTCAGGTTTGACTTAACCGAATATAAAATCATGACATTAATGTTTTGCTGAAAACATAGAAAATTCCTCCAGTGCATGCATCGTATCCTGTGCTCAGCCAGAACATGGAATCTTAACATTTTTTTTTGCCTTTTTAAAACTTTATTTTTTTATTTTTTTAAATTAATATTTTATTATACCACCATGAGCTATACAATTACAACGTCGTTCATGTTTGGGGTTTCGGTCACATAGTGTTCCAGCACCCCCTCCCACCATCAATGTCCCCAATACCCTTCCACCTCCCATAGCCTCCCTCTATGGCAGGTTCTTTATCTCTTTTCTCTCTCTTTTTCTCCATCTCTCTATCTTCCTTCTCTTACATATTGTGAATTGCAATACATACACTTAGAGGCCATCATGTGCATTTTTTGCCTGTATTTAATGCTCAGTTCTAGGTTGGTATTAGCCCTTTCGACATTTATTCGCGCACGTTCCCTTTTCTGTCATACCTAACCTCCTGACTCCCACACGTTTGTGGTAATTTCCACCTTTGGTAAGACCTCCTGATCCACGTTTCGCCTAACATTTGCTATGATAGTTATCCCATGAAAAACCCTGTTGATCGTGTTACAGAATATTATGCAAGTTTAATGACAGTGCTTCTGAACGTAATGGAAATATTTGGTACCAACAATTATTTATTACCTTTTGTATTTTCAGGAATTTCCTTAAATTATGGTTTAAACAACAGTTTATGATTTGTTGTAATATTAAATCAGAAGGGCTACTAAACTACTAAGTTACAGTAAGAGTATGTTAAAATTGTTCACTTGTATCGCTTGTATCACATGTCTTCCAGTTGATCATCAATTTTCCCAAGTGAGCACCAGTAAAATCTCCATAAGTCCTGTCACGTGCTAGTTGTAGCCCAAGGGCATTTGCTCACTCCAGGAACATAAAGAGCCTCAAACCATTCCATCAGGTCATGGGAATGAGGTCTATAATTGTTATTGGTATTTGGCATATCACCACCAAGGGAAGTGGGGACATTGGTGGTGGGAAAAGGGCACTGGTGGAGAGTTGGGTGCTGGAACACTGTATGACCGAAACTCAAACATGAATATCTTTGTAACTATGTATCTTACAGTGGTATAATAAAATATTTTTAAAAATAAAATAATATTATTTTATTAAAAATAATATGTTCTTTTTATTTTAATAAAATATTAAATATTTTATTATTTAATAATAACTTAATTATTATTAAACATGGTGATTTACAAAGTAATTCATAATACAGTTGTTTTGCACATTTAGTGTTCCAACAGTACCAGTGTGACCTCCCTCCACCAATGTCCCCAGTTTTCCTCCCGACACTAACCTTCCCCCTTAGACACATAACAAATTTAATTTATATTGCTTGGCCAACCCTCTTCTGGATCACAGATAACAACTCCACCCAGCAGACCAGACTATCACAGCCCGGATCATCCACACCCACCCTGCAGCAGTTTTTTTTTTCAATCCGGCCCAGGTATGCTGAACCAGAGACTCTCAGACATGGAGCAGAGCTGCTACTTGCTCTCCCTGTGCCCAGCCGCTCATGAGGCACCCGGGAGGCATGGCGGGTTCTAGCCCTTGCCTGCCACCCCAGCAGAGCCTTGCAACAAGCCAGATGACACCTACTCCATGGGGCCCGCCATTTTCCACATCCGGACTTCCCTCTTGTCACAACTCCACCCAGCAGACCAGAATATCATAGCCCAGCTCACGCGGCCACTAGCAGCTGCGCGGTTCATCAATAAATGCTTTATTTAGAGGTGAATACAACAGTATGCCACCCACACAGCAAGCCTGGCAAGCTGCTCGTGTAGTATTTGATATGCCAATACCAGTAACATTTATATTAGGTCATTCCTGTGACCTAATATAATGGTTTGAGGCTCTTTATGTTTCTGGAGCAAGCTGATGCCTTTGGTTTCTACTAGCATGAGATAGGACATATGGAGATATTACTGGTGCCCGCTCTAGCAAATAGATGATGAACAGGAAGATAGTTATAGTGATAGTGATTTGGCATATCAAATACGACACAGGTAGCTTGCCAGGCTCTGCCGTGCAGGTGGGATACTCTTGTAATAGCCTGTCATCTTGTGCATTTATTGATGAACCGTGTGGCCACAAAGTGGCCATGTGAGACAGGGAAAGATCAGCTTTTCTGCTGGGTGAAGCTCTGACAAGCTGTGGAGTCCAGATGTTGAAAAATAGGGCCCTCAGGGTGTGGGGGTTCCTCTGACTTCTTGTGTGACTCTACTGGGATGGCAGACCAGGGCTAGAACCCGCCTTCCCTCCTGGGTGCCTTATGATCAACTGGGCACAGGGAGAGCCGGTAGCAGCTCTGCCCTGTGTATCTGAGTCTGAATCAGGCATACCTGGGTTTGAAATAGACTGCCGTAGGGTGGGACTCTGATAAGCAAGGCTTATAATCAGCTCTTCTGATGGGTGGGGCTCTAATGAGCTGTGGAGTGCAGATATTGAAAAATGGCAGCCATCATGGTGTGGGGGTTCCTCTGACTTATCGAGAGGCTCTGCTTGAATGGCGGGCCAGGGCTAGAACCCGCCTTCCTTCCTGGGCGCCTCATGATCAGCTAGACACAGAGAGCCAGTAGCATCGTTAAGTGTTCAGAAACCAACAAAATGACTATGTTTTTATTGCCTTTCTAGAATGGTCTTCATCTGGACTTTCAATGCATATATATTAATTTCTGCCATCTAAAACTAGTAGGTAATTGATTTATTTATATGAACTCAAACCTATATGAGAGAACTTTGTTATAACAATTACTACATAAATAGAGGCACTTTACATATTTTATATGCCTCAAAACATGAAAATGTAAACCAATAATACCCACGTATCAGTCAAGCAAGAAGCCATTAGTTGTCCTACCAGCCCTCTTGTACTATGTTTCAAACACTCACCTTGTATTTAAAGATACTGATTGATAATCTTATTCTTCAGTATATAAATATTTCTTCAAAATGGCCCTGCATATCGATAAAGGATATCTTAAAATTTAAATACTTGTACACTATATTTATTCTCTGAATATACCTAAACAAATAGCCCCTTAGATGCCTTTTAGCACTCTGGCTAGAAAGAAAATATTGTCTTTGGAGAGGTTTGCCAAGCTGTGTTAATGAAAAGCAACACATTCGTTTTCTTTGCTGCAGGGTGTATTCTGAGTGTGCTGGTAATTGTGCCATTGCAGCTGTATTTCCTGACTGTTGGTTTTATGCTTGATGAAGGATGATAATTAATGTGTTAAACACTCAGTGCATCCTGTTTGGAGGGAAGTCTTTTGCTACAGAATTATTGGGATATATAACTTGGGCCCCAAAAGTTCAAGTTTTATTTCTAATGAAACTTTCCATAGAAAATATGAACATTCTTTCCAAAATAAATTTAACAGAAAAGTAATTTTAGGTGCTAGAGATGTAGCTCCATGGGTTGGAATGCAGGCTTTGCCTGCAAAATACCTGAATTCCATCCCTGGTACCACATAGTCCCCCTGAAAACCTTCAGGAGCAACTCCCCAAGCAACTAGTTGGGAGTAGCCCATGACCACCACTGGGTGTGACCCCAAAACAGACAACAAGGAAGAGAAGTAAGTTAAGACTTTTCCGTCTCACAATTTGAAAAATATCCAAGTCACTGTTTTGAAATTTTTTGAATAATTTGTGATAATGTTTCATGTGACAATCACTTGTATCACTTGTCTTCCCGTTGTTCATCCATTTGCTTGAGCAGGCACCAGTAACATTTCCATACGTGCTGTCACATGCCAGTATAGCCCAAGGGCATCTGCTCACTCCAGGAACATGAAGAGCCTCAAACCATTCCATCAGGTCATGGGAATGAGGTCTATAATTGTTACTGGTATTTGGAATATCAAATACGACACGGGTAGCTTGCCAGGCTCTGCCGTGCGGAGCCTGTGACAATAGTTATTGCTTTTTATTCATGTCTGATGTGACTGTATTGATTCTACTTTTATTGATTCATTACTTCATTTAAATTTTATGATGTTTTTAGCATTTTAACATTATGAATTTTTTTTTTGGCATTTTGGGTCACACCCGGTGATTCTCAGGGGTTACTCCTTGTTTTGCATTCAGGAATTACTCCTGGCGGTGCTCTGGGGGACCATATGGGATGCCAGGGATCGAACCTGGGTCAGCTACATGCAAGGCAAATGCCCTACCCACTGGACTATTGCTCCAGCCCCACATTATGGAAAATTTAAGCCTTGAATTTTTTTTTTTTTTTTTTGCTTTTTGGGTCACACCTGGCAATGCTCAGGGGTTATTCCTGGCTCTTTGCTCAGGAATTACTCCTGGCGGTGCTTGGGGGGACCATATGGGATGCCAGGGATGGAACCCAGGTCAGCTCCTTACAAGGCAAATGCCCTACCAGCTGTGCTATTGCTCCAGCCCAAGCCTTGAAATTTAGTATAACACAATGTGTTAACACACTGATGTTGCCATTTGTGTTAATTAAACCTTGTTAAAGTGTGAGCCACAGGTGGTACGTGGCAGCAACATTGTATTATTCTAATAGTTGTAAAAGCTCATGGAAGTCACATATAAAATAGGCAAGAATTTGTTTTAAATGCTTTTTATAAAATAGCAATGGCTTTTTGTAATCTCGCATTTTCAGTTATTGTTTCATTATTGTGTTACTAGATTGTTTGCATGAGTTATATGTAATGTGTAGATTTATACTGATTGGATATCATCTGGGGATATCTCAGATCACAGGGTAGAAGTTATCTAGTCATGGGGACAGCTGTGGTATGTTATCAATCATATCTCGAAATTACTGTCACTTTTATAAAGAAATTAATCTGGATTAAGTTTAAAAGTATGTTTTAAAATATGAGTGAAATGTCTGTAGAAAAAATGTACTTTCTATTCCCAGCCAACACCTGTGCTCATGTTTGTTCCGTCCTTCTAGGACATCATTTACTTAGTTATTTCACCATGGATCCAAATCAGGCATGGGTAAGAGGGAGTTAAGTTATTTTCCCCTGGAAAAAATCTAAAATTTCCCTTGTGTCAGTGGCATTATCTCCCATTTGGCATTCTGACTTGTGTGTAGAATTTGAGTCTCTTAAGAAAAGTGAACCATGACCCTTTTTTCTTTGCATCATCATGAGATAGACTATTACAAAGCTGTTGATGATTGGGTTTCAGTCATACTTTGTTCCGACACCCATCCCTCCACCAGTGCACATTTCCCAACACCAATGTGCCCAGTTTCCCTCCCCCACCTGCCTCTATGGCAGGCACCTCTCTCTCTGTCTCTCTCTGTCTCTCTCTCTCTCTGTCTCTCTGTCTCTGTCTCTCTGACTCTCTCTGTCTCTGTCTCTCTGTCTCTCTGACTCTCTCTGTCTCTCTGTGTCTCTCTCTGTGTCTCTCTCATTGTGGTTTGTAATACAGACACTGAAGGCTTATCATGAATATCCCTTTGCCTACTATCAGCACTCATTTCAAGTCTGGCATTACCATTTCCAACTATTATTGGCATTGACCCCTTTTGAACACACACATTGGGAGCAGTTCATGAGGGAAGATAGAAAGCAGATCCTTCTTCATTTGTAGTTTTAAAAGTAGATTACTAGGCTTAATGAATATCTCCAATAGAAAATCACATTTTTTTTCTGTAAGATGCCACATTCTAGTCCCTTTGAAAGAAAAGCCAAATTTGACTCTGGTTACTTGACAAAGCAAAATTCATAAATAAGATCACAAGCTCTGGGGCCATCCAAACCCAATTTTACACCAGGCTCACCGGTGATACTGCTGACTGTGATGTTGGAGTTGGTGAGGGTTGAGATAGTGGTAGCAATGCTGGTGAGAGTGGAGGTGAGGGTCACAGCCCAGTGGATTGCCAGAATCCTCAGAATGGACAGGATGGTGATAAAATATGGACTTACCAAGAATTCTCTGCAGGATCCACAAGACAGATATTGCTGATAATGACGTAGAAGGCTTTGTAGAAATTGCTAGTTCCTTAGCCCAGTCTGTTACTTTTTCACCATTTCCATCCATCCTAATGATGATTTTTGCAGTGGATCTCATAATCAAGACCGTAAATGAAAACTACTTCCCCACTGGTGACCCAGCTCTCTCCCTCTCCCACACATGCTCCGACAGCCATATTCCCAAACCAGTCCTGCAGCCCTCCAGGCCATGGTTTGGGCTCTTATAATTCCACAGAGAAAGGAGAGGTCTGGGCAGGCCTACAGGCGAGAGAGGCAGAGAAGGCCCTCCCCATCCCTGCAGCAAGGCTAATTCAAAAAAAATGCAGTTTGGCTTTGCAACTGCTCTTGATCTGTGCCAAGATTTCTAACTTTAAGGAAACCTGAAGTTGAATTCCCAGCTCCGCACATGTTCAAAAATAACCACCGAAGCATATGTGCCAATGTTCCCTTCTTTTTCTCCTGGGGTCTGGGTCTCAGCACCATTATATGGAACATCATTCTAGAAACCAAAAACACTTTTTTTGGTCTTTCACAATTCAAAACCATTGTTTACTAGATTTTGTTTTTTCTCAAAGTAATGTGCCTACCAGCCTCCTTCCATCCACCTCCACACTTCTCAGTTAATCACTTGAACATTTACCAACAAGCCACATGGCTCTGTAGTTACTTGCTTTGAAAATAAAGCCGTAATAGTTTTTATGAAAATTGGGTAAATATCTCTGCAGTGCTGTTTCAGTTGCCAGTCCCAACATGGCAATTACTGATGGCAGTATCCAGAATATCCTTTTTAGACTTGCAAGTTTTCTCTTGGTGTCAGTACTTTACACGGCACTTAGTAGAATGATTTTTCTTTCCCCCAAGCTGCTCAAGGCCAGATCATTG
Organism: Cryptotis parvus; assembly: GCA_021461705.1. Taxonomy (NCBI): domain Eukaryota; kingdom Metazoa; phylum Chordata; class Mammalia; order Eulipotyphla; family Soricidae; genus Cryptotis; species Cryptotis parvus. The sequence goes on along the minus strand of JAJIBD010003886.1, from coordinate 137,606 downwards.
GAAACAGTTGGGTTGCATCCTGGTTCCTGGGAGGGGGTGTGGGCCATGGTAAATGGGATGACCACAGACACTACCATAAGCAGAGGAGGGGGATAAGGTGGAGTGTGGCTGGTCATCATTCACCTATTCAGCCCTATGATGACTGGAATTGTTTCAGGCTGTCAGTAGCTCAGGCTCTGCTCATGACTCAGACTACATCGCCCACCAATCCACAGGCCCCAATTCTTCCTGCATGGGGAAGGCAAAAAAAAGTCTCTTATAGTGTGGATATTCCCTTCATGCCAGACACCCTGCTAGGAGCTGTCAAACTGTGTTTCAGAGAATTTTTCACAGCATTCATGACTTGTGTACCAAGGTTGGTATTATAATTACAAAGACTGCTACATTCAGAATGGACATATATAGAAAGTCCGTATTGAACTTAATCCTCAAAATAATGTTAGGAAGTTTTTTTGGTTCCCCCTGCTTTAAATGAGGAAACAGAATTCCAGAGAGTACTGGTTATTTGTCCAAGGCCAAAAGCGTAGGGTGCCGTCATTCTGGGCATGGGAATGCTGAGGATTTTTCCTACTTTTCCATGTGGTATGTCTTCCAGGTGAAAATTCTAGCCATGAGGTCAGAGATCAGAAGAAAGTAGAACAGCCAACTTTTGAAAGTGTAGCTAGAAAGAGTCAATGGCAAATAACACTTCAAAGTATTTGCTTGTAGGCAGAAAGCATCTTTCATATGGCAGGAACTATAATTACGCCCTCAGAATTTGGAGAAACCTTTTCCATTTTCTTGACAATTCCTGTGAAGGGGAGGTTGTTATATCATTGTGCTTGGCTTGACTTTACAGTACTATTTCTTTGCCAGATACTCTTTTTTTAATAGTTTTTTTTTAATAATTCAAATGCTGCCCCTTCTTACTAGTGGTCTAGTCTTCTTTGATAAGATCATTTCCCTCTCAGAGGCACCATTATTGTATCAGGAATACAGTGCTTCTCTGGCTGTAATGATATACATACAAGATGGAATATAGTTCCTAACACATGATGAACTCTCTGGACATATAATTCTTTTCAGAACTGTAAAAGCCATGGATCAGAAAGCACAGTCAAAGCTCTTCCTATCAGCTTGATTCTGTATGGAATCCTCGTGGGTGTGCTGCTCATCACCCCACTGTCCTGACGGAAAAACAGAGGTCTCCAAGTGTTGAAGATCCATTCCCTCGTCACAGAACAGCTTGATCTGTTTCCAAAAGTCTGTCTCTTATTAGGGACACGAGGGACGCCTTCCCAGTCTCAAGTTCCCATTTGTTTTAAAGAAAACATTTACCTTGTTTATTACTTTTCTTTTTCTCTACTTTCATGCTAACTTGAATTGTTCTCCAGTGCTATTCAAGAGTACTTTCTGGGGGCCTAAGTGATAGTATAGCAGGTAGGGCATTTGCCTTGCATGCGGCCGACCGGGTTCGAGCCCCTGCATCCTCCGAGCACTGCCAGGAGTAACTCCTGAGCAAATGAGCCAAGAGCAACCCCAGCATCGCCGGGTGTAACCCAAAAAAAAAAAAAAAAAAAAAGAGTACTTTCTGTTTCTAGATGAATAGTGTTCCTTATCTAGTTAGCATCTTTCGAAATTATCAGAGGATGGGTAGGATCACATGTGTGCTAAATGTCACGGTTCATACATACCATCCCGCCTCTGCAGTTTATTCCTCATGTGCTACTAATTACATAAACACAAACATACACCCAAACTGAGTGTGGTATCTTTTAACCATGTGTCGCTGATGTTTTTCCTTTTTGTAGACAATTATTTGGCACCTTCATATACAAGCAGTGAAATTACTGGGAAGTAGCATAAGAAAGTGTAATGTCATAATTAAAGATTAGGGAGAATGAATGTTAGCCCATTGTCACAGTTAAACATTAGGTTTAACTCATTATATTAGGCTGGTTGCTGGCCTTTTGTCTGTGAAATTTATTTGCTGAATAGTTTTGCTTTCATTCAGATGAATGTTGCTATTGCTTTTATTTTTTCTAATACAGGAAGTAGTAACTCCCATTATTATATTAAGCTGTTTCCTTTCTAAGACACTTTTGCAAGCTCCATCTGTGCGTTTCCTCTGTCACGGTGATCTTATATATTGTGTGTGCTTCCTGAAACCATTTAAGCATTGATGGAAACTATTAGCATGTCAGTGCAGCCTTAACAGAAAAGGTTACTTAGTCTAAAAGCATTCTTTCCTCTGCAGAGGACTTTTAAGACTTATAAGATGCTGTATTGCAGCTCATACTGATTTTCACAAGCAGTTTTAACGGAAGACCTCGTGGATTGGGGTTTCAAAACAGAGCACATTGACATTTCATTTGTGGGCTTGGTGTTGAATGTGGCTTCCATCAGCCACAGGTTCAAAATACTCCCATCTGATGACTGCCTCATCTGCTGTCATCCAGCCCTCTAGATTTATTTTGCCTGAGCAGGTGTTTGAGTCCCACCAAAAAATGCCATTGCCTCTGACCCTTACAGATGCTTCAGGGTTAAGAGTTTGCAGCTGAGCTGTGAACTTTAAAATAAACTAAAAGAATTCACCTCTACCCCCTCCCGCAGTTGGGCCTTTATATCCAAACTTAGGTAGAGAAATGTCCACCACAGAATTTCCTGTATCTTCTGTTGCACCCAGGGACTCATTTGAGGGAGGCAAGGGGGACAATAATTTATCCTTTAACATGTTTCAGAGTCCCACTCAGCTTCTTTCTGTCTTCAGTGTTTTCCATCTTTTGTTAGAAACAGTTCCACATGTGTTGTTATGGGGGAAGGGGGTTTCCATCGCTCTGTGAAGAAACGTTTAGTTTGTTTGATCTAAAAGTCTTTACTTGCTTCAAGATATAATCCTTGAAAATGTTCAAAACTTGATTGTTGTAAGCATTGAACAACTGTATTTTTTTAATTTAGCTGTAGACTTTGAATGGATGAATTCTGTTGCTGAGGAATTATATCTCAGTAAAACTGATAGAGGTGTAAGTGCACACAAAGGTTTTTCTTTGTTCAAAATTCTAATTTATAACAAGCCATGTGCTCAGAATTAATTTTGCTCGTGCTTTTATAAACCTGCACATATTATTTCCCCAAGCTTTTGAATTTCATAGTTAAGGAAGTCTAATTTTTTTTCACTTTAACCTTATTGTACTTTAATTTATCAACCACTAAGTACATATTTATCTCTTCTCCTGAGCCGTGACAGCCCAATTGTAACAGAGACAGTAGTGATAGTGGGAAGAGAGAAGCAATTGTCACAGGAATTATTAATAATAAATTAAAATTAAAGTAGCAAGTGGAATTGCAGCTAATCTGTTGGTGAAACACAATAGTGACTTAACTGTGATTGTGGGGATGGGAGCCAACAATTGAGTCCCTGCTAATGGCCCAACAGGGGGAAAGGGTAGCAAAAAGGAATGAGTGGTTTACATTACAAAGGGATTGTCGGAGAGTGTGGTTTTGAGGGGGACATTAGGCTGGAGACAGAGGGATGATAACCATGGAGCTGTCAAGGGCATCTCTCAGGGGGCTTAGGCAAGCACTGTGGTAGCTTGACACTGACGGCTGAGGGTAGAGCGCATCCCGGCCCTGCCTAGTGCTGATTGAGAAAGCACAAATGCAGTGAGGAGATAATTTAGCAAACCAGAATCCAAGACAAACGTACAGAATCCAAAAGTGAGTGTTGGACCCATCTTTGGAGAGTATAACTGCTAGAAGGTGTGTGTGTGTGTGTGTGTGTGTGTGTGTGTGTGTGTGTGTGTGTGTGAGATGCTGTGATTAGCAAATCTACTGAAATGAGTCTTGACATCTATTGAACCACATATGGTCGCACATTTCCAAATCATACATGTGCATACTAATGTAGGTCTTTTATCGGATGCTTGGGCATCACAACTGAAGTGCGTATTTCAGCTGCCTCATTATTCCAATTGTCCTCTAGGCATTTCTGCCTCTGCCCAAGACTATAGATTCCATTTAGATGTCATTCATTGCAGAGAATGAAAGAGCAAAATATTATGATGAAACTAATAGAGAAAATGTTACATGTTGATGGAGGTGGGTAAAAGAGTATTCTCCCTCTGTAACTTTCTCTGACCTCTCCCCTGTTCTGCTGAGATCCGGACTCTTGCCTACTATGTTCCAGCTCCAGTGCATTCTTTATGTACTTCAGACAAGCCAAACTATTTCCAGCTTTTCTTTTCTTGCACTCAGGGCCCCTTTCTTCTTCATCTATGAGCTGCTTGCACATGGTTTGCTCCTTTTATTGTTTGCATCCCCAGGAAGAAAACTTTCTGCTAACTGAAGAATTACTTTCTATCCCTGTTTGATTTTCAGTTGTCTTTATCTTGGGTAACACCGGTTGCACTCAGGGCTTTTTTTCTGGCATTGAGATTAGGGATCACTCCTAGCAGGACTTGGGAATGTTACAAGGTGTCGGAAATCAAATACAAGTCAGCTGCATGCAAGGCAAGTGCCTTGCCCACTGTACTATGTGTCTGTCCCCGTCAATTTCCCTGTTTTTCTACCTAGACCCCTCACTAGGTAATGTTCCTATCTGTCTTATTCACTGGTATATCCCCAGGACTCAAGATAAGCCTTAGTACTTAGTAAGTGCTCAAAAACTGTTTATTGATTAAATTTCCAATAAATGGCCAGAAATAGGGAGTCATTAAAAAGGTTGTAGTTTGCAGAGGAAAATGCACCAGAAGTCCAACTAGGGGGCATATGGTCAAAAAACTTTGGCCCTATATTAGCATATTAGTGCAGGAATATACATTTATGTATTCAATAGTAAATACATAAATTCTTATTCTTAAAACTATAAACATGTTTGTGAAATATCTATATAACAATATTGGTTAAGAGGACATCTGCTGTCTATTGTATATAATATACACAATGATTTCAATTATATAACTCATAGAAATATTTTTTTAAAACAGGAAATATATGAATATAATAACTCAGTAATTTGGAAATAGAATTATGAGCACTCTCTCCCCCAAATGTTCTACATGTTTTTTTTTATTTTTATAATTTGAAATGTTTTTAAGTCCTGGAATGAGAGTGCAGTTGGTAAGGAACTTTCCTTTTATTGCAGTGACCCGGTTGGTTTGATTCCCCAGCACTGCACATCATTTCCCTAGCACTGTCAGGATCACTGCTGTGCACAAAGCCAGAAATAGCACTGACAACTGTGGATGAGAACACACTAACAGACAGACAGACACACACACACACACACACACACACACGCACACACACACGCATGCACACCATTGTAAATGCAGTTTCAAGATGGAAAGTCTTTCTTAAATTTGACCATGTCTAATGAAGCTTTAGAGAATATGCTGGTAATTGTTCTGAGGTTTACAAGGACTTGAATAACTTGAGGATGAGCAGATAGAAAGTTTTTAAGCCATTGTAGCAGGTTAAACAAAGGGTGGGGGCCGGAGCCATAGCCCAGTGGGTGGGGCGTTTGCTTGTATGCGGCCAGCCTGTGCCGGCCCGGGGTTCGATCCCCGGCATCCTATATGGTCGCCCAAGCACCACCAGGAGTAATTCCTGAGTGCAGAGCCAGGAGAAACCCCTGAGCATCGCGGGAGTGACCCCCCCAAAAAAAAAGGGTGGACAAGAGCAGTTGGCATAAAGGAGATATGAGCAGACGGGACTAATTGAATGGGAATATTTGGAGACCCCTGAGGAGCCATCTGGAAGAGTAAGAGATTATGTTTTAGAGTATCTTAAAACTGGCAGACAGGTTAGGTTAGGATAAAAAGTATTGACCACAAACAAAAATAAGTAGTTCTGTGTTCTAATACAGGGTTTGTTCAGAAATAAAATATCAGAAAAGAGGGTAGACTAGAAAGTACTTTCATGGTGAGACCTACATGCACTTCCCAACTTCAAGACTGGCAGAACTCTAATTAAACTCTGCGGAACCTACCCTGCAGTTCGAGGAGGGGGAGAAAAGGCATCATTACTTGAGGGAGATGCAAGGCATGTTAGTCCCTTTCATTTGATGACTTACACCTACCGAGATACACTCTCTTTAGCTCCAAATCTCATTTAAACAGAATTCTAAATTTATTCATGTTCACAGAAGAAATAAATTATACAAGTCCTTGAGCAATAAATGGTAACATGAGGCACTGGGTATTTTAGGAGAATGATGCTGTGCAGGAAAGGAAATCGAACCAATACGGAGGAAGGCTGGGCTAGTGTCCCTACCTGCCCAAGGCAGGCACCAGGATCAGTTACAACTCTGCTCCACCAGACTCTGCCTCTGGACTTTGGTCTGGCCCTCTAGTCAGTTATCATCTTAGAGTGCTCTGAGCAGACCTGTGAAATATAATTGCCTTTTTCTGAGTGGACAAGGCTAGAGAAGTGAAAGATGTTATGAAGGGCCTCAAAGATGAAGCATAGGGGCTGGAACGATAGCCCAGCGGGTAGGGCGTTTGCCTTGCATGCGGCCGGCCCATGCCGGCCCGGGTTTGATCCCCGGCATGCCATATGGTCCCCCCGAGCACCGCTAGGAGTAATTCCTGAGTGCAGAGCCAGGAGAAACCCCTGAGCATTGCCGGGTGTGACCCAAAAAGCAAACAAAATAAAAATAAGAAAAAATAAAAAGATCTAGTATAAATTTGAGAGTTAAGCAGAGTAGGTTTCTTGAGATGTTTCTTTTTTGTAATTTTAGGTTTGTATTTTAATCAGGGCCAGAAATGGAGGGGTTTTTTTCCCTTTTTTGGGTCACACCCGGTTACACTCGGTTGCTTCTGGCTGTTCACTTAGAAATTACTCCTGGCAGTGTTTGGGGAACCATATGGGATTTCGGGATCAGACCTGGGTAGAACGCATGCAAGGCAAATGCCCTACCAGCTGTGCTGTTGCTCCGGCCCTTAGAGATTTTTTTTAATAACATCATTCAGTTGTTACAGAATTATTTTTGTTTTATCTTTCTAAGGCTTTGTCACTGGTATATAGTTTCTAGACACATGCTTTTTAAATTGTATTCTTTCAATATTTAATAAGTATTGAGGATGGTAACTCGCAGAAATTAGGGTTGCAAAAAAGAGGCTCACCCACTTTTAATTTACAAAGATTTGGATACACCTGATTTGTACACTCGTGGGAATAAAATTGTGAGAATGTATTAAGTCACTATTTCTTAAAGGTTTTGTTGTCTCTTTTTTTCAGTAAGCTGCTTTCAGATTGCAAAATAGCAAGAAAAATTAAAAATGAAATGAATTTATCTCATCTTTGGCGTAGCAAAAGCTTCCACTTTGTCAATGTGCAGGCTGCAAATAGAACAGAATGTTTATCTTAGCTGCATGCTAAAGATGGAAAATAAAAAGTTAGCCAGAAGGCCTTCTTTTTGAATAACTTATCACAAGAGTGAAACATTAATCTAAGGACAGAGCAACTTTATAAACTAGTACTACTTCAGTGAGTCTGAGAGGATATAAAATTTCACTTCTGTCCACTTGATTGGTTCAAGGGAACCTCCCAGACTTTTGATTCCAACTTAGTTGCTAGAATCAGAAGCTATTGAATTTTTAATTGATGGCCTTTCTTTTTCTTTCTCCTCCCTACCCCACTCACTCTCTGTGGCTCATCAAGAGCTTACAAGATCCTATGAAAAAAACTGGTTGAGAAAGAAGAGAGGAAGAAGATCAGCCAGCATGAAAGTGCAGAGGCCATAGCAGAAGAGCCAAGTCAGTAAGTCACAGGGTTGAAAATCTTAGCAAATCTTTTTCTTTCCACAGGTAAAGGCAGCACAGTCCTTGCTGACCAGGGTTGTTGGATATGGAAATTGCTCTACTTGTTGACTTCAACAGAATTGAGACAATCCCTCTCCTACATGTTTCTGCCAGGCCAGATCTTACCCCCAAATGAAACTCAAGTCTGAGGAACTAGAGAGGTACCCTTGAGAGGCACTGACTAGGGTGAGAAGGGACAAAAGTTCCTCGTGTTCCCTGGAGCTCTCTGTTAATAGTCTCAGGCTCAGTTTCCTGTTCTCCCTGCTTTCTGGACTCAACCCTTTGATCATCATGATTTACAAGATCCTCCCCGAGATAAGAAATCCCTGACTGTGCTCTCATAAGGGGGAATTACCCTATGAAATTGCCATCTAACACATCTAGTGTTATCACATCTAGGCATTATCAGACAAAAATGTTGGCCTGTGATACTGGGTTTTCTACTGTGCAGACCTTCTGTTTTCTTCTCAGTGAAGCAGAGAGCAGCTGTGAGTGTAGGAAGTGATACTCCATTTTCACTTCTTCCCTCTTTACAAACATGGGCCCTGCTGTCATTTTAAAAACAGAGGTGAACTTTTCAACAGAGAGCTTGCATGGATCCTAGTCTCAATACAGATTTGTCATTTTCTGTAGAGATGTAAGAGCCTGGCAGGAATGGGGTTCATCTTAGATGGGTGAACTAGGGAAGCAGATCACCTCCCTGCATCTGTTACATTTTTTCCCTAACACCCCCAAAATTGGTGGCAATCTTGTAATAAAACAGGAAAATAAAATGTTTCTATAAAGTTTCAAATATGTACTTTTTGTTCCATGAGAATACTTGCTGCACTCTTGGACCCTTTGAAAATTTCAAAGCTTATACTAGAAAATATCTTCAGTGGAAAATGAAGTTGCTTTAGGAGCAAGGATACAATGTAATCTATTACAGTTGAATATCTTCCGGGGAGACCAGTTTAATCTCTTAGTGATAGTCATCCTGCAGCTGTTATTTGGGGAGCACCCTAACGTTATGGAGTACAGGGCCAGGTGCATCCTCTTATACAAATCCTCCATAAAGCCCCCACTGGTATTTCCCCCTTGCATAAATGAGAGACCCAGAAACTGGGCACTGCTCAGGAAACTGCCTATGACTGTCTGGACCATTTTTGATTTATTTCATATTTCTCCAGTACTCTGGAACTTAATTACTTTTTGGAAATTAAAAAATAAAATCTGTAAGTTCTATGACTATCTAAAATGACCATGGCACCCTACCAAGCATTTTTTTTCAATAGTGTCAGGTAGAGGCCACTCACCCAGTTAGGAGAATCACAGTGGTGAAATCCTCCCACCATGATCTTATGAGGAAGCACAGGAGCTGGAGCAGATTTTTGGGCTTTTCCAGTTGAGAGTGAGTCTGCTAGCAATCAGCCTTGTGTCTATTAATCTCCTGAGCTGTCGTCTCCCTAGATACCAGGAATCACTTTAAACTCCTCTTGCCCATCAACTGTTTATAATTAATTTTTGTTTATGTATTTTGGGGGATGGACAACTGTGCTAGGTGATTTAGTGCTAGGAACTGAGGATGCAGCATTGCTTGGTCCCAGTAGGGCCAGGGGCCACCAGAGTTAGCCCAGTGCTGCTTGAGACCACCAGGGCTACACCTGGCAACACTGGGGGAGCAGTGTGTGTGTGTGTGTGTGTGTGTGTGTGTGTGTGTGTGTGTGTGTAAATGTAATGCAATACAGGGGATTAAAACGGAGTCAGTTGTGTGCAAAGCAAGTGTTCTCATCACCACCACCCCCGCCATCTTCCTGACTCCTGACAACAGGTTTTAAGGTGTTAACTGTGTCTGTCTTCATTTTACGTAAATACCCAACTAGATATCTGAAAAAATATGTGCCTTATGATGAAACCAAGTTCAGTTACTAAGATGCTACTCACCCACCTTAGGACTTGAGAAAGCCAGCAAACTTACCTCTTCTTCAAAAAATAAGCATCTCATGTTTGTGTTTGTGGGTTTGTGTGCATGTGCATGTGTGTGGTTATAAGTATTAGGTATTAACAGGAAACCTTGCTGTATCAAAAATGTTAACATTTTCAGAACTAGATTACCAATCATTTATTTTTTATTTCAAGGTTAATTTCATTAGAGGAAGATAACCAACACAAGGTATCCTCAAGTTTGAAAAGTAAGTTTTTGTTTTTTGTTTAAAATTGCTTCTGAAAGAACACTGCTTATATCCAACTCATTTCCATTTCTGGTAAACTTCTTCTGGGCCTTTCTTCTTTACCAATTAAAGAAAAGACTATTAGCTAGCTTCCTATAGTTTTATGTTTAAAATTCAAAATATAACTGATGTATTAACTCAGTAGTGGCATTGAGAAAAGTTATGTATTATGCACCAGAAAATAGTCTTACTAGTCAGTCCATCAGCAGGTGTTCCAGAGAGAATGTTGAGCTATTTATATATGACAAAATGGATGTGCTTCCATTACTAACATTTGTGTTATAGGACTGGTAGTTTAAATAAAGTAGCATGGTTGCCTCGGTGAGTTTCATGCTCACTGCAGTAGCGTGGTGGGTTGACCCAGCGGCCACACAGGAGCAGATGGGGAGAGTGTTGGAGCTGCTTTAGACCAGTTCTGTAGTGGGAAGCTATCCTGTGGTCAAAAAGGAGAATCAGTTAACAGAGTTAGCAGAGTTAGCAGATGATAGAATATCCTGTGAAAGGCTTGTTTCATTTTTTTTTTTTGTCTCCTGCCAACTTGCCAATGCTGCTTTTTTTTTTTTGGTCTGGGGGGCAAAGTAAGGGGGTTCTTTGATAGAAGGGGTCAAAAAGGGTATGGTAAATGGTGGCAGAAATAAGATTTAACACTGGGCCTTTCACTAGGACTTATAATTCCTGGGATGCAAGGGAAACTTTCATAGGTGGTATGAGAAATAAAATTACCCCAACCCTCTGTTGGTTGGGACACTCAAGGATATAGCTGCGCCCTCTTGCCCTTCTGATTGCTAAGGCAGCCTTAATGGAAGGCGAGGCAGACAGCAGAGACTCTGGAAATTTCCCTCTGTTCCATTCTTTTCTTCAGTCCTCCTCTTTCTATCCTCTCTCCCTGATTTCCCACCCACTAGCTTTCCATTATTTTGCCCTTAATTTACTGCTTCATTTGCCTTTTTTTTCCCTCCATCTGTCTTTCAACAGAAAAAAAAAAGTCTCACTATTTTCCCTCAAGAGCTTGGCTTCATGTCATCTGTTCATGTATGTACACCTTCATATATGTACTGGTTCATTTGTACACTGTTGCTTACTGAGAGACACCTCTGTGCCTGGCACAACTCTGGTTGGGTGCTGGGCATACTAGATACTCAACCATACTCATACTGTTCCGGGATAGGACTATGGTTGTAAAGGGAAGCAGGTCATTATCTTTATTGCACAGTATTGGGTAGCTCGAAGACTGGTGAGAGTTCAGAGGGCCACAGGCATGTGGGCTGGAAAAACTTCACCTATCTGAGGTGTCAGGGAACTAGATAAATCAGGCACCATTGCAAGCCCTGTCAAAACAAAAAGCAAAACAGCCAACCATAAGGAAACAGCCTGGGCAAAGAGCAAAGACAGAGCCGTGGAGGACCAGGATATGGTCAGAGTAACTGTTGTCATAGGTAATGAGTGAAGGGATCAAGAGCATGAGAAGGCAGAGGGGGCAGACCCAGCTGATCTCCCTTGGCCCTTGTGAGCACTTTTGTGTGCTACTCCACACCCTCCAGCCCTTGTGTTCTTCAGGAACTAACATTCAGATTCATTGTTATGGGAGTCTAGGTAAATAGAAATTCCAGTTTTATTATATTGCTATTCTTGTGACTATAATATATGGAAATCATATTTTAAAGACCATATGACAGCACAGAACCATCAAATATTTTTTGTGCAGTGTGTTCACTCTCGTAGCATTTTTTATAATACATGAGATTGTAAATGTTGATCACCTTGTTTTATATGTATGGTGGATGAATCCATTTCAATGAAGTGTCATCTGGTTTTTATTTTGTCACCTACAGAGAATCTAATGTGTGTATGAGCACTCTCAGTTTTAACACTTCTATTATACATATAATATATACACAGATACATACACACACATGTTTTTTTGTTTAGAGCAGTTTTTGGTTCACAAAAAAAGTTGAGCAGAAGTTAGAGAATTTTTTTTCTAAGCCCCTTGACCACATGCATAGCGTCAACATCCTCACCAGAGTAATACATTTGTTACAAGCAGTGAACCAGTGTTGACACGTCTTTATCACCTATTCCATAGTTTAGAGTTTGCTTTTGCTGTTATGCACTTTACAGATCTTGGCACATTTATAGCAGTGTGTCCTTTAATACAGTATGTTATGGAATAGTTTGATTGTTCCCCAAATCTATGTACTTCCCTGTTCATCTTCCCCTTCTAAAGCCCCTTGCATCTCTGATCCTTTCACACGTCCTATAATTTTTCCTTTTCTAAGTTTCAGATCGTTGAATTTGTGTGGTATGAAGAGCTTTCACGTGAGAAATTACTTTCTCTCAGTAATTTGCCCTTATAGCCAACACCACATCATCAAGCCCACTTCATCAGCACCATCAAGCTCACTTACACAGCATATGCATTTTTAAGCCAGTGTCATAGTTTTCTAGATTATCTACCAAACAAAGCTAAAATGCAGGGCTGTGGGCTTGGGAGATAGCTAAAGTGGCATAGGGCACGTGCTTGCCATATTTGAGGCTCACATTACTGTCCAGGTATTACATAGACCCTCAGGTAGGTGAGAGAGTGGCTCCTACAAAAATAAATAAGCAAAAACCGAATCATGATTGTTCATTCAGCATTTATTGAGAGCCAGTTGCTTGAGTAAGAGGTAATCTAAAGATCCCCCACCTCTACATGAAGGAGTTCACAGGTACCATTTCTTCCAGAAGTTGAAACCATACCTTGTGTTGCAATAGTGTGAGAACATGTACACAATTCTGAAGTTATGATAACCAATTGCATTGTTATATTTACAGCTGAAGATGGAAAAAGTATTTTATCTGCCTTAGACACAAGCTCTACACATAATATATGCTCAGGTAATCCTAGAATAAGGAAAAATTACTGGATTATAATAATTTGATTCAAAGACCTTACAAAATAATGCAATTTACAATTTTGTTTTCTTTCCCCCTTTAATTCACAGATGAACTCTTTGACATGAAACCTGAGGAAGGTGGTAAGATTTATACATTTCTTTGGCTATATATCTTGTTTAATATTTCAATACTGTTTTGACATGGAGGATGATTTTATGATTATCTTTTGAATAGTTTGTATGCTCAAGCAGTTGATTTTAAGTCTTTATTAATGATATCTATATGCCTAATCACCAATAAGTATGAGTGGATCTTTCACCTTTAGAATACTCAAGCTGCAGACTACTAAAGCTAAAAGTTTTAAGAGATTGCAGACAGAAACATGGCTTTCTAACAGTGGTGGAATTAAACACTGGTTCCACCGTAAATGATCTACATGGAGATAGGTATTTTTATCATACTTAAAGTCTTTGAGACTTTGTTACTTTCTTTGTAAAATGGAGCAAAAGTTTCATTTTGTAAAAATCATTTACAAATTGATTGTAAAATCATTGTAAAAATGATCTTGCTGGCTCATCATCCAGACTGAAGTGCAAGGGACTCTCTTCATGGTGACCAGTTGAAGCAGTAGCACTAGAAACCTCCTACTGTAGACTTTGCTTACCTCGCCATTGAAGCCCAGATCCATGATGAGGCAGAGAATAATACAGAGGTTAGTTACATGTTTGAGTCACAGCACCACAGGGACCCTTTGACAACAGGACATGTGGCCCTGGAGCTTTTAAGAACCCCAACACTGCAGGTCCCAAGTAGCAATGCATCCTCAGGCCTTAGCAGTGGTCTTAGCAGTAGGTCTTATTGGTGAGAGTCTCTGGGATTTAGTCCCCAGGCTCCATGTGTACCACAGGGGATCCCCATCCCCCAATAAATCAATAAATCCAGGGTGCTTTCCAGGTAAGATCCCACACAGAAGTTCACCCAATATAAAATCATGTATAATTAAACCTTTACCTACTCCTCTCACCCTCCCCAGAAAAAAAAGTAGGGCTTTGATAGGACATATCTAGTCCTAAGTGAATCCTAAGATACTTAGTATTTGCAGTCCTTTGGTCCTTGACCTTTGCTCCACATAGCTACCCAGGATTTATATCTAATGACCCTACAGGAGTCCATAACTACCCCTGAGATTCTGAGCCACACTCTCAGGCAGGCCTGACCCTGTGTGACTGACTGGCACATAGCCTGACCTGGTCTTTCTGACGGGACTAGAAAAGGGCCAACATAATCCCATTCCATAGATCTCTGTTAGCTAGGACTGACAATTCCTGACTCCATCTGAACTGATTTGGATTTTACCCCAAAGTATGAGAGGAAGACAATCTGGAAAACAGAGAGCGTTAACTTTTTTTTCCCATCAAAGTGTCATAGTAGCAGAGTACTAGCATTAAACTGCCAGGGTTCAGAATTATCAGTTTGTGAGCCGAAAAAATTGATTTCTCTGATCTCCCCCCCATCCCACTCCATTAATTCATTTTCCCCCAGCTTTTTGGATTAACCTGACAATGCTCAGGGGTAATTCCCTGGCTCTGCACTCAGAAATTACTCCTGGCAGTGCTTGGGGACCATATGGGATACTGGGGATTGAACCCAGGTTGGCCATGTGGAAGGAAAACACCCTACCTTCTGTGCTATTGCTCTGACCAGGCTTCTACTAATTTCTTATTCCAGGCATCATACTGCATTTTTTCATGAATGTCCATGTATATTTTATTTGAAAAAATGCACACTAGAGTATGAAAATAATGAGCAAATAGATTAGAATACCGTTACATGATTTCTATTTTCATAAAGATTGTTCCCCCTTTGACTTAGGATAAAAAGTGTTTATGAAATAAAGGTGAATTTTACAAATTTTTTTTAGAGGGTGAAGTATTTCCTTCTTATAAAGATTAGATAGTGGCCAGAGCGATAGCACAGTGGATAGGGCGTTTGCCTTGCACACGGCTGACCTGAATTCAATCCCCGGCATTCCATTTGGTCCCCAAGCACTGCCAGGAGTAATTCCTGAGTGCTGAGCCAGGAGTAACCCCTGAGCATCACTGAGTGTGACCAAAAAAAGCAAAAATAACACAAACAAAAATAAGATTAGATAAAGACAATAACCAAGAACCAAGGTACCTAACAAACCATTTCTAAAAAGTCATTTTATTTAACAAAAAATGTTGTTGTCATATAACATATGATTTGATAGCTTGTTTTAATTTTAATAAATTAAACAATGTATTAATTTACTAATTAATCATTTAATTATTGATGCATTTAATGTGAATCGGTAGCATATTCACATTTGTAAATAAGCAAAGTGTTGATTTTTTAAACTACATAGTTTAAAAATAAACTTTTATTACTGCTCCACTCTTTCATCTCAGTTCCAATATGTTCATACCTCAATATGTTCTATAATTTTTTTTTAGTGTCAGTCTACAGATACCTAATTATGAGCATATTTTTATATTTACTGTTTTCTTCACGGGCAGAGCTGCTACTGACTCTTCCTGTGGCCAGTTGATCATGAGGCGCCCAGCTGATCTTTCCCCCCCATTTTGCGCAGCCACTTTGCAGCTGTGCGGTTCACAATAAATGCACAAGACGAGATACAAGAGTATCCCACCTGCACGCAGAGCCTGGCAAGCTACCCATGTTGTATTTGATATGCCCAAAAACCAGTACAATTATACATCTCATTTCCATGAATGATTTGAGGTTCTTCGTGGTTCCTGGAACGAACAGATGCCCTTAGGCTACACTAGCATGTGACAGGATGTATGGAGATGTTACTGGTGCCTGCTTGAGCAAATCCAAATCGATGAGCAACAGGAAGGCAAGTGATACAAGTGATACTGTTTTTTAACCAAAAAAAAAAAACCCAAAACAAAAAAGTTTTTGTTTGGGATTTTTTTTAATTTGGTGGTAATAAAACAGTGCTGACCTGGTCCAAGTATTTCTTCAAGAATTAAATCAGAGGGAACTGGAGCGATAGTACAGCATGTAGGATCCCTGCCTTGCATGAGCCCACCTGGGCTCAATCCCTGGCTTCCCATATGATCCCCTGAGCCTGCCAGGATTGATACCTGAACAGAGCCAGAAGCACCGCTGGGTATGGATAAAAAAAAAAGAAATCAAATCAGAACTATTATTGCTCATTAGACTTGTTTATTTTCTGACAGCTTCTTTCAGAACATTTGCCAAGATATCAATCCAGTACTTGGGCATCCGACTGATCATTTTCTTCTTATTTAAAACAACTTGTGTATCTCATCCACTTACAGTTGCAATATTAGTTTCATAGATTAATTAGGTTAGTAACTCATGTCCCATTTCTTAAGTTCTCACTTTAATTCTAAAGATAAGACTATATTCTTCCCAAAATTGGCGCTGATCCTCAGGCAGAAATATTGATTCACTAATTTTGTGGCTTAAATTCAGTAGCATATAATTTGTACTTTCCCTTTATCACTGCCAGCCCACAAAGCCCTTCTTTTTAGGCATAAGCCACGCTTTCCCACTATCTGTCTCTACGTTGTCAACCCCTGGGGTAACATCGGTTTACAAATTAACATGACCACTCATAAAATATTCTCTGTGCACAGAGAACTTGTGGTGACTGAAGAGAAGAATACTCATTAATTTGTTGACTTCAAAATGTGTGCCCTTTGGAAAACTGCCAGAAGGCTCCAATCGGAATTAAGACAGTGATCATATTATGCAAGACATTGAACAATCAAGAAATAAAAAGAATTTAATCCAGGGATGGCTGACTTTATAGGTCTTGGGGGCCATAAGCTCCGGCCCCCTGCTGCTTGGGGGCCTGTTCTTTCCCAGTGGTAATTCCGTTCGACAAGTAATGGCAGAACTTGGGCTATAATGTCATCAAAAGGCAGCCTGCGTATGACAACAGCAAGGAGACAATTCTCCAGGAGCCATTGCCCATTAAAGCACTTCAATTCAGTGTCATAATGAAATTTGTTTTCTTACTAAAGAGATAATGCAATCAAATACCATTATTTGACCAGTTTATAAAAATGTAAGTGAAAAAAGCCTGAGTGACATTTTGAGTTATATGGAAATGGCTTTTGAAATTGCCTTTGCGACACTCCCCACTCGTGAGTGATAACGTACAGAGAACTGCGTGATCCTCAGAATTGGGCCCAGACAGACAGCTGGCACAGAACAGGCTTAAAGTAGATTTGGATGAGAGAGCAGAGTCTTAAATAACCCCCAAGAAACTGAGTATTTCAGTCTGCTCCTAGCCTTTGCTTTTCATCCTCCCCAGGGTTTGAAGATGAAGGTCGGTTCATCTAAATCCTATACATGGTCTTATATAGAGACCCTGCTCTAGGATAAGACTACCTGAATTTCATTTTATTTTTAAATCCTTTTTTTTTTACCTATTTGCAGATAAAGTGTTTTTGTTTTCTGCCATTTTGTTAGTTATTACTTACAGGTTTGTGATTTTGAACTCTGGGCAACATCCGAGCAGCTGAGAGCTGCATTCAGTAGCAGCTGTCAAGAGTGTGGCGGAGAGCCCTTCCTGACAGGACGCATGTATGTGCTGAGCCCCTTCTCCTGAGGCGGTCAGAACCCTCTCCCACTCCTATAGCTCTCTCGCTAGATAGAACAGACAAGGAGCCTATTGTGCCTCGTGTACAATGCAACAAATACTTGCTATCTTTTCTTTTCTTTTAAATTCTGTCTTTTCTTTTAAATTCTCCCTCAGCTTCCTGGGATCAGCTGCTGGTTTGGGTCCCTTCATTAAATGATTGTGCCCTTTAAAAGCCATTTCCGGTTCTTACTGAGTCACCATGTAGTTGGTCTAGCTCGGTGCCATTTATCTTTCTGAAGTGCTGTATCACCTGACCAGATTTCAAGTTTTCCTTCAGATAAATTCCTTGTTAAGACGTACTGCTAAAAGAAAGGAGCAGACTTGGAGGCCTTAAAAATATATGTGTATTTTAGAATCTTTGTTCACAGAGTAAAGCACTGTTGGGGATAGGGTTCCCCCGGAGAGCAGGGGGTAGAAGGATGCTTTAGGTTTTATTTATTCTTTAAGTGAAATTTGTTTTCCTAGAGAGTGGCTTGTGTTGTTTTCCACCCATCTGTTTTAATTATTACTTCATTTAGTTTTTCCTCTGCTCCAAAGTATACTTTTTAAGAATTAGTGTTTTTGAATTCTAAACGAGTCCTTATATGTTACCAGAGCCTTTTACAGTAAGGCATGTTTTTCTTTTTTGTAAGGTGATTTCCCACCATAGTCCCACCCCACCCCCATATTCTCTTTTGAGTGACAGGAAGATAGTGTTCATATCTTTGTGCCTTTGTGTGTGCCACAAGAATATGGCCTGTGTAGTTTTAGTCATGATGCTGAGAGTGAGGATCAGGGAGAAAAGCAGAGAAATGGAGTCTTCTGTTTCACACCCAGATGAAGGTACCTCCTGTGACATTTATCTGTTTGCTTTCTTTCCTGTGCTTTCCTTTTTGGTCTCTGATGTTATGTTTCCATCTTCTGGCTTGCCCATATATGCTGAGGTCATGAAATTCAGTTGATTTCAAAAAATACAACCTGAGTGGGTTGAAGCCTCACCCACCAGCTTCCCACATTGGCCTTCTGTTAGCCACACCAGTGAATTTGTAGTGTCTCATTGAAAACACATTGGTTCAGGATCACTTGGAGCTCATTGGTTCAGGATGATTTTTCCTAGGAATGTTTTCCCGGGTGCATGGGTCTTTCATTGTTAAAGGCTTAGTTGGTACAGGACAAACAGAGGGAGGGTCTACCATCTCTTGCCTATAACTGCAGGCTCTGTAGCCATATAACCTTAGAAACCTTCCAAACATTACAAACGTTTGAACATAAGTTAGTTTAAATTATGTTCAAATTAGATTATAAGTGTAAGGCCCTCTAGTAGATTCTAAGGCAAAAGCAATGAACTGCACTGAGAAAACATCTTGACCTGTGAGCCAGGGGTCCCCAGCCAGATTATCTGTTACTAATAAATTAGGCAACCTTGGGCAGGTCACCTCACCCCAGTGCCTTTCACTTCATCTGCAAAATGCGTTAGAAGAGATGGTCTCAAAGATCCCTTTCAGTTGTGTATGATTCTCTTTGGGCATCTCCGTAAGAGAAAACAGCAGGTTCCCAGACAGAAAAACATGCTTGAGAAACAGTAAGGAGAGAGAAGTCTTGCTAAGTTGTAGTTTCCTGGGAAGGCGAGTTGCTGAGTTGCTGAAAGGGCTGCATTGGAGCTTGATGGAAGAGACCCTCTGATGAGTGTTCCTTTCACTCGTTCACTAGAGAGACGGTATCTGTGGAGGGCTTTCAACGCAGCAGGACCTCACAGCTGAGCTGGATACAGGAGTCCAGCAGGAGGAGCCCTTATGGAGGGCCCAGAGGCTCACCTATTGGCAAAGCATAAAGGGCCCCTGGACCCCAAGTTAGTCATCATAGTTCAAGAGAGAACATGGTATGTGAGAATCTTCCCAAGTGAAACTTGGGACCTTGAGAATAAACCCTTCTGTAGTGTTTCCCAAAGTGGGCAGTCTCCCTCTCGGGGACTGCCAAGGGATGAGAGGAAGGCGTACAGTGAAGGGGGAGGAGGTGAAAGTGGACCCCAGTGCAAACAGCAGGGGGCAAACAGCAGCAGTGGGTGAGGGTCACTTTCTGTTTGTTCTCTTAATGTAGATTTCCAGAGGAACTAAGTGACATTTGTTCTTCTGAAAAGGCAAGGAGCAGCCAAGTTTGGGACTCTGTTCTATAGACATTAAGGAAAAGAGTCCAGGGGTATCAGAACAAATCTTAAGGATCACCAAATTAAGAAGTAGCAGCAAGGAGCATAGGGAGATCATCAGGAAAAGCTGTTCATGGCGCTCCCGGAAATGACAGCATTTCCAGAGGGGGAACAGCTCTGCAGGCCGTGTGAACTGAGGACTGGCGACGGGATTGGAATTGATTGGACAGGGAGAACTTAACCTCAAAATTGAGAACAGTTACTTCATGCTAGGACTGGGGCAGGAACTTGATAACAAGTAACAGCAACAATGAAATGATGACAGAGTGTGTGACTGCAGAAGGACGAGGAACACAGAGAAGCAACCTGCAGGACAGGGGTGGGAAGCCCGCACCACAGGAGGACTGGTTCTCACTAAGATGCGCCTGCAGCTTCTGAAAATTAGTCATCTTTCAGATGACTATCTTCTCTTGGAGAAGCCATGGTGGATGGAAGACTACAGCTGCGGAACAGAACCTGGCTGGGAGATGGGCACAGCCCCAAGGGAGGAAATATGGAGAGGGCTGACCTTAGAAAGGCAGAGAGAGAATCTGGCAGGTCTTTTCCCCTTGAAGTAAGGGCTGCGGTTGGGTTACCTGATAGGAAAGTAAACATGGAATCTTGGGAGCATGCAAAAGCATGAGAAGCATGAAGGGGGCTTGAAGTGGATCTGTGGATTTGGCACCTGACCACTCTAGCACATTTCATACTGTAGGATAAAAGCAGGAGGCGGGCTCCTCACCCAGGGGCAGCATCTGTGTTACTGCCGAGCGGAAGCACCCACCAAGCGGGTATTCTTACCAGGGCCTCTAAAAAAAGCTGATCATCCCTCTGTGTGTGTCCCCATTTTCTCATTTGAATTGGTTCCAAAGAAAATGATAGCATGGTTCTTAAGAACCAACTGACTAGTGCTGTTTTCAAGTCTTGACTTGTCTGGTTATAGGCCTAAACCCTTCCTTTTCTACTTGTAATTAAGTTTTTCTTACCAGTTATGTATAGTAATTTCAAGCATGTTAATTGTCAGGGCAATAATTGGGAGGTTTCTGTGTTTTCTGGTTTCAAGTCAGTGCCAGTTCCACTGCTTTTAGCTTAAGTACTACACTCTCTTGAAAGAGGAAGTGTTCACTGTGTGGCCCTGCTTTAACTGGGAAGTAATCAGAACACTAAGCTACAGGCTAGATTCCATGGAAGGCAGGCCCAGTTCTCTTCAGAGTTCGTCCTGAGCACTGTCATACTCACCATGAGTCCGTCTCCCATCTTTGTCTCTGAGTTTGAGTTTGAATCTGATATATTCGTAGTCACAAATCTTTTGTTTGAAAGTGATAGACATCCTCTAACTAGTGGATTTGCAGAAAATATTTTAGGAAAGGCTGTATTGGTCCATGTCCTGAAGAGGCATGGTGATAGACTGGCCTCTAGCGAGGCTAGGCTTTGGGGCTTCGGACAGCGCTGTGAGGCTGCTTTAGCTCTGTCATTTATTTCCCTGTGGCCATGTGCTTTATCATCACCGGAAACCCCAGACCTTCATCTCTATAGTTTAGAATTTCAAAGAGGGTTTCCAGCCCCCTGCTTCCACCTTTCATAAACCAGACTGTACGGTTGTTCTGATAGGTTTCCATCCCTCAATTCCCTTGGCCAGAGAAAGCGGAGGCCTGCAAACTTCAGCCACACGTCCTCCTAGGGGAGAACAGTGTTGAGGGCAGCTTCACTAATGTCCCAGAAGAATCATAGGGTAAAAGATGCCTCCCCAAAGGTAAAGAAAGCTGAAGGGAAGGGGAGGAGGATGCTAAGTTAGCAAAGTCCACAAAGTCCACTTGAAATGCATCATCCAAATCTATAAAAACTAAGATAGCGCTCTTATGGCTTCTGGTTATTGGGGGGGAGGTTCAGAGCATACTATTGGTTGTTGCTAATGTTAGTCTTTCCCTGTATTTTCCCTAGGAGAAAAAACAGCAACCTTCTGAGGATTTGTTTTGGTGGTGGGGGTAGGAGGGTGAAATGACTTTAGAAGGAGAACTTGTAATTCTCTTCTTCATTTAGGCCATCTGTTCTTTGTCTACACATTGTTTTGAATGAGTGTCAATGCTTCAAACGTTCAGTGATATATGTTTGCTTCAGCAATCATGTGGTTTCAGTGAAGCCAGAATAAAAACCATGAGAAAAGGTTTTGGGCGTCCACGTTCCACTGAAAGCAGAAAGTGCAGAGTGTTGTGAAGCTATGTTTCATTTTTAAAAAATGATGCTGAGAGAGAGATACATCGAGAATTGAAGGGAGGTCAGAAGGGAAATACATCAGACACAGATTGATGGAACACCTGGTCACAGTAAAGGCTTATCTTCCTTCTCAGAGAAGAACAACCCAACCCTCCCTGCCCTGCCTTCCCCTACCAATCACAGACTTGGGGTTTCCTGTGCCCTGTTAAGAGAGAAATGTCTCAAAAAGTCTGTTGAATAAAATATTTCTTCCATCTTCTCTCTACCACACCTAGAGACTATATCTCAGTGACATTTTTGTGATAACTCAGACAATAAGTGCTTAATTAGATAGTTGTCTGATTAAAATGACAGTTGCCCCTATTTTTAAACCACAATGATATGTGAGAGTAACCAGCCTCCTCCCTACCCTGACTTCTATCCAGTCTGCTCAGCTCATCAAAAATCCCCTAATCTGTAAATCTTATATAAAGTGTGGTTGAAAATAGATCTAGTAAAGCTGACAGAGATAAGCTTTATTTAAAAAATAAAAGCACCTCCCCAAAGCTTTTTACTTACTAATTATCTCATATATCTGAGGAAACTGTCTTTATCTCACTTAATATGACAGTACTGGAATCTCAGTAGAGCTTAGAGAAGAAACTACAAACCATGTTTATTCCTTCTCTTCCATGACTTACAACAAAAATATTTGCAGTTTCCAAGAGCAATTAAATACCTCAACAAAGCCACAGTTAATAAAACCATCAGTCCTTGGTTTTCAAAATATTTATAAAACTTAATGAAAGGTCTTGTTGCGGATGTCTGATAGTATCCCCCATTTCCACTCTAGATTCACTGTGTTGTCTTTTGCCAGTACACATGTTGCAAAATTAATCTCTAAAGTCTTCTTTCTGGATAGATAATGAAGTTTAGGGTCTATTTTTGTGGTTTTCCTGATCACACTTCAAGATGGACAATAGTAACATTATAACTTTATAAATGACAGAGAGGGGCCAGAGAGATGTATAGCAGGCAGGACACTTACCTTAGATGAGGCTGACCTGGGTTCAATCCCCAGCAGCCCATATGGTTCCCTCATGCTCCAGCAGGAGCGACAAGAGTGAACCCAGAGTACAGAGCCAGTAGTATGACCTGAGCACTGAAGGACATGCTCCCTCACCCCAAAGAAAAAAGAACAGAGAGGCTCCAGCAGACTAAGGGGGCTTGCTGAGTCATGTTGCAGGAGAGGGGCCATCTTAATGCTCCCCCCCACTAGTGTGGTACCTACTCTAGCCCTTAGGGCTCTGTCTTGTGGCTTCAGGCTTAGCCTCTGGGAGGCTGAGGTTTACAGCTTTTTTCTTCCCCTCCCCACCCCCACGCTTTGCCAGGACAAACCAAACCCACCTTTTTTATTTGCTTTAAATAATTGTATTGGAACAAAGGAGAAAGGGAGCGAGAATGCCTTTTGTGGTCACCGCCAGGCCTGCCGCCCTCCTCGCTCCCTTCTCCTGGTCTGGACCATCCCAGGTCAGGTTGGCAAATGGTGTGTCAGTGAAGGATGTTGGACTTGTTGTGGAAGATTTGGGGAAATGTACAAGTAAGAAACAAAGCCCTCCAGTTTGCTCTCAGTCCTGGCTTGCTTTGTTGCATATCTGAGAAATGTTTGCATCAATTTGCATTTCTATTAAGAAAAGCCAAACCCTAGACTTTTTGTAGAAGCCCTTTAAAAGGTATTAGACCAAATTTGTTTTACTTTTCTTTCTTTTCTTATTTTTAATCCATCTGGGAACAGCAGGGTTAGAGCCATGTTAGGGCTCTGAGATTACTCCCGGTGGTAGTGAGGGGTTGGGGATGGAACTAGGGTTGGCCACATGCAAGGCAAGTGTCTTAGCCCCTGTCCAATCTCTCCTACCCCAGCTAAATTGACTTTGAAGTTTGCGAATGGAAATTTAATTTGAAATTTTTTGAGCAGGATTAATTGCAAATGGAATTCATTTGTATTTTAACTTTTCTAAAGCGTAGTCATCACCATGTCTGTTGCATCCAGGCCCTGTGTCTGTGTTTCCACCATTGCTGGTGATGCCTTTGTATTCTGTTCCTTCCCTCAGCCTGCTTGGATCCCACGGCAGGGATGCCGGAGCCTGAAGGTGCTGACAAAGATGATCTGCTGCTTCTGAGTGAGATTTTCAGGCGCCTCCTCTCTGGAA
This sequence comes from Cryptotis parvus, assembly GCA_021461705.1. Lineage (NCBI taxonomy): Eukaryota > Metazoa > Chordata > Mammalia > Eulipotyphla > Soricidae > Cryptotis > Cryptotis parvus. The sequence continues at coordinate 113,508 of JAJIBD010003886.1, read as the reverse complement.
GAGGGCGAGTTCAGCAAGGAGTGGGCTGCCGTGTTCGGGAGACAGTCGGCTGAAGGAGCCGGTGTCCACTGGGGCCCTGGGAGAGCCAGGACGCCAAGGCCCCAGCAGGCTCAGGATTCCTTCCTTCACAGCTGTTAGACCAAAATATGAAAGACTTGCAGGCCTCGCTACAAGGTACGGACTAGAGGAGTCGAGATGGGTTTTGTGGTTATTGTTGTTTGTTAATTATTTGCTCTTATTTCAAAGCAGTTTTTTTTTTTCTTTTCCTTTTTGTTTTTTGTTTGGTTTGGGGGGGTGCAGGGGAGGCAGGCCACACACACCCAGTGGTGCTCAGGACTTACTCCTGGCTCTGACATCAGGGATTATTCCTGGTGGGGTTTGAGGGACCATAGGGAGTACTGGGGTCTGAACCCCCAGTTGACTGTGTCACAAGGTAAGACAAGAGTCCTACCTATTGTATTGTTGATCCAACCCAGTATTTTTCTCTCTTACCTGTCTTTCCTATATTTTTCTTTCTTTTTTTAGTTTTTTTTTTTTATTGAATCACCAGGAGGAGATCCTATATTATCTTTTTATAGTCTGAGGTGTTTTTTTCTTAGTATTTCCCTTTTAATATCTCTTGAATCTTTTTTGAAAAAAGTCTCAGAATTTTCTTCCAGACTAAAGATCCATTGCAGAGTAAAATCTGCTTCTTCTAACAACCGTCTCCCTATTTCCTATTAATAAAAGGTTGGAAGGGCATCTCTCAGTCTGACCTTCTTACTGATGAGATTTCTTAAGGCACAATTCTAAGGATGAGCACGCCTGCCACCTGGGGCCCTCACCCAAGCTCAGTTCTCCTCCACCGCCCAAGTTCTCTCCAATTCCATGAAGTCCTCTCCCAGGACTTCTTTGCTCTCCTCACACTAGTTTTGGAGGGGAGCAAGAGGAAGATCAAAGCTCTTGCGCCCTTTCCATGCTGGGTCCGTCCCCAAGGCCAGGTATGCTCTCCCTTCTGCTTCTCCTGCTCCGTCTGGAACAGATGGCCCAACAGTCACACAGAACTAGTCTCCACTTTGATCAAACGTGATCGAGCACATCGGGAAGGGTACAAGGCGCCGCCAAGGCTCGCCCGCAGCCCACATGTTGGTGGAGAACTGCTGGCATGAGGAACACTTTGATTTAGAATGAAAAAACTGAAACTCCAGGTGAAACCTTGATTTTCCAGTTTCTAAGCAGACCGTGGACAGCAGAAGGACCCGATGCACCAGGCTTCAACCTTCTCTCTCCTCTGTGCTGCTCTAATTGTAAGACAGACATCACCATTCAGAAATTCTCCTCTTTTATTCTTTTTTTGCTTTGGCTTTTCTACAAATTGAGTCTATCTCCTTCATAAACACTGTGTTTACTGGCACATAAGCTGAGAAGAAACGGCAGAGCTGGAATGATTAAGTAATTATGGGCTATTAAAGCCTCAGGTCTTTGCAGATGAGATCATGGACACAGCCAGAGTTGGTAAGCAAGAGAAAAAAAGGGAAAAAAAAAAAAAGTCTTTCCACCTAAAAAAAAAAAAAAAAAAAAAACTCGATTCCCTTTTATCACCCTCTGTGAGGTGTATTTTGTAGGCTGTTCTCATTTATTTTTATAACAGTTAAAGCTAGGAAGGATAAATTAAATCTGAAAAGATGGTACACCCTGAGTTTCACTTTGGGTTTCGCCAGAACCCGGTGAGCGGTGATACCAGTGACTGGAGTTTCACCCCCACCCACCTGTAGTGGAGGTGCACTACATGGGATCGCTGAGGGCCAGAGTCAAGATGCACAACCAGATCTCAGTGCTCCTGGAGCCTTTCCAGTTGTGTCACAGGATAAGCCCCACTCAGGCTCTGGGCATTGCAGACACAGGGGCTGCCAACAGGAGACCACACAGCGGCGCTGCCAGTTAGCAAGGCAGGCTGAGTGTTTGTGCTAACATTTGCTTACACCCCATATGACAGCTGAGGTGGTCAAGGCCCACATCACCAACCTTGAGCTGGCAGAGTGAGGTGTTACTTAGCTCTGGCCCACACCAGGGGCCAGAGATATGTTCAGGAGCTGAGGTAAGAGCCATCACCAAAGGCCCTGCACTTCAGCCACGACCACATCTATAGGAAAAGTCCTAAAGCACACTTGGGTCCAAGGACGGAGGTGTTAGGAGCAGCGTGAGAGGACTCTCACATGACAGAAAGAGGAGAAGGAACTGGAGAAGGAGGCTTTTATTTCTCCTGCAAACAGAATCTCACTGCAAATTCCCACCCTGCTCAGCTCTCACAAGCTTCTTATTTCATTCAACAAATATTTATTGGGTCTTCCTAGGGAAGTAAACCCAGGGGTACACTGGAGAACCAAACTGAGAAAGCCTCTCCTCCCTACATCTCCCATGCTAATGGAGAAGAGAAAGGTGACAGGAACACTACACAGAAGCAACTCACAGAGGAGTTTCAAAAGTTCCCCATGTTACAAAAGAAGGGTGAAGTAGAAACAAGGCACAGAGTGAGGAAGACAGGCACAGGAGGTCAGACTGCCAAAATAGGGGTCATGTTTCCAATGCAGTGGCTTGAAGGACGTGAGAGGTCAGAGCAGAGGGAACCAGAGCCTTGGTTCTGATGTCACAGGCACCAGTGAACCTGTGTCAGGCATAGTCGTCTGCAGAAAGAACCCCAAGGTTTGAGCTCTCCAGGAGAGAGGGTGATGCCCTTCCAGAGGAAACAGAGGCTGGGGTTTCATATCCAATGTTGAAACTTAGGCCTTTCCCCAAATGAGCTTGAGGAGGGTCAGTGTCTCTTAGGCAACAGGGGCCACAGTCTGATATACAGGTCCAAAGACTTGTGTCGCCCCCCCCCCATCAGTGACAAGTTTCCTTTCTTCTGCTGAGGTTGTGTCAAGATAGACCATAAAGAGAGTTATTTTGTAATCTCTGAGTTATCCTGCTTCCTCTGCATGCCCAACAGCTTCAAATTGAGTATCTTTGGAACTCAAAATAACAGGAAAAACAGTCTAACCTAAGTATTTGAAAGAGGAAACAGCCCATTCAGCTTCTGCCACACCTCCGGGTTCCCAGCAGGCGCACCCACAAATCTACACTGATCCAGGGAGCCTTTACAAGTGATATGTTACAAATAGACTCCGCTCCCTGCTTCCATAATTGAACATGTAATCCTGTGTAAACTCATCCTCTGCTCTCCTCAGGACTTCTGCCCACTGCCCTGAAACCAGAGTAAGGGAAAGATGAATGTTGGCCAGACAGCCCACCCCCGGCCCTGCCTCACCTCTACTGCATCTGTGGTCTGGGGAAAAGATCCGTCCATATCTCTCAGTATTCTTAATATCTTCCCATAACTATGCTGTTGATCTCAGACCCCAAATTAAATAAATGACTGAAATAAATTCTTAAACTAAGCTGGGAGTAGAGAGGTGCGTTGGCTCATTGGCTCGGGGCTGGGAGTACAGAAACCTGGTTGGGCTGCAGACTGTAGGGTTCAGACTCACCGATACTGTGCCACCTTTCCACAGGCAGATCCCTGCAATAGCCGTTCGTAGCTGGGGAAATTGCTGTCCCTGGCACTCAGCAAGCTGCATGCTGTGTGCCAAGCACTGGATTGTGTGCGTCAGATGAGTAACTTGGTTCTCCCCACACCCTTCTAAGGCAGAGACTGTTGTTTTCTCTGTTGTATAGTCTAGAAACAGAGAATCAGAGTGGCTAAGAAATCTGTCCAAGATCACATTGCTGGTGATCCCAGATCACATAGTTTGACCCTGAGCCAACTGATTCAGGATTTGACCTTTGACCTTTTGGCTTTTGACCGTGATGCTCTGCTGCTTCTCTGTACAGCCTCCAGCAGGTCTCTCTGTTCCCAGAAGTACAGAACCTGCACTAACTAGCTGGCCCAGGACACACAAAGGGACAGAGAGACGGCGAGGCTGTTATGGATGATGGGAGACTGGGCTCCCAGATGATGTTCCAGAAGAGAAATCTGAAATTGAGATTGTCTACAGAATTGCTTCAAGCTCCAGCTTGAGCCTCACTGGTCCACGAGGGGCTCGTCGGGCTCTGTCCTCGGGGTTGGACTTTCCAGAGGTCCAAGGAGGAATGCTCCAGCCGCCATGACCTCAGGCTCAGTGCTCCTCCATCCCCACCCACTGCCCCTCCTTCCTCCTGCATCTCTTCACTCCTCCTCCTCCTCCTCCTCCTCCCTCCTCCTCCTCCTCCTCCTCTTCCTCCTCCTCCTCCTCCTCCTCATTTCCCCAGATTGTCTGCTGCTCCCTCCTTCTCTTTTTGGCCTCCTCCTCCTGTTCCTGGCACTCTGAGGGGAATGAAAAGGAAGGGAGATTCAGTATAGGAACAATTACATCTTCCTTCCCCACCTACTTCAAGCCCTCAGAGAGCAAAAACAAAAGATCTTATATGTAGGTTCAAGTAGTGCTGAAAATTTGAAGGAGTTAATTTTAGCTGGGATTTCTAAGACTTTCTGAAGTTACCAGCATGCTTGAGCTGGGGTTTCCTGTGTCATACAGTGATGAGAAAATTGTACCTTCCCAAGGCCTCTTGAAATGGGAAGGGAGTGAGCCAGCCAGAGAGGCTGCTTGAGGTAGATACTGAGCAGGGCTCATAGGCCTCGTATTTGAGATTCTTCTCAAGCCTCTACCCATATCCAAATTTTAATTTTGAAATAGATGATGGTACTGAGAAGATTTCCATCTGCTCACAGTAAGTGCAGCAAAACAACTTTTACTTTAGGATTCAGCAAAGCAGAGTTAGGAGTCTGGTGAGTTAGATTCTCCCAAACATGCAGTGCTGTATTCTGTTTGGGTAATCTTTTGTGTTGCGGATCCCAAGGAACTGTCCCATCTGGGAGGCTTTCCATGTTTGACTAATGTCAGGTCGAGCTTCAGGTTAACTCAATCATGTTCCCACCTTTTGTCATTCCTGGCACAGCCTGGTTCCACGTAACTCATAGTTCCAGGACTTAAATGGAATGCTGTGAAGGAAAAGACTGTGGGATGTATGTAAAAGACAGTGTGAAGCAGGCACTCCTGCTGAGAGCTGGTAGATCATTTGTTCACTCAAAGTAACAGCACTAGCTGCTGGCGGGGCTTTGTGGGTCTCACCAAGCCCATAGAAAGTGCTTTTTTTATATTCAATAGAAAAAAACCTTTATGGCCACTCTCATTTTATGGATGTGCCAAAGGCGCCCAGGGAGATTTAGTGACTTGCCAAGCATTTGTGATCTAGGGACCATGCATGCAGATTCTAAACTACTCATCTGGGCTCACGAGGTTCTTTGGGATCTGGCCCCACCTCATCCCTGTAAACACGTCCCGTACTCACATGGGAGTACTCACCAGAAGAACCATGTATGGTGTCAGTACACTGGACTCTGGCCATATTGAACTTCAGGGCACCCCCCGTTCCTCTCACCATGGAGCCTTGGAATGTGGCCTTGCCTCCCCATGAAGCTAGCACGCACTGCATGCCCGTGGAGCTCGCCTGGCCTGGTAACATTTCAGCCTTCCAGGGTCTCAGTTTCAGTGTATTTCACCCAGGGAAGCCTTGCTGGAGCCCCCTATCTACAGCAGCAGTATTAGGCGTGCCTGCCTCTGGCTCCCCCTTACAACATATTTAATCCTCCTTAGTTCACCTTATTGGGAAGGCAAGTTAATTTTCTGGTCTCTTTACTGTGGGTTGTCATGGGCTGGGTCCATGTTTGTATTGTCCCTACCACATTTCCAGAGCAGAGTTCAATGTCTGCAATATAGCTCCTGTTTTTAAAATTGTGGGTGGCTGGCAAGGAGGAGAAGCAAGTGACATTGAACTATTTAACCAGCTTAAAAGAAAATAGCATACCAGATCCAAGGCTGCGCAGCTCGGCCTCATGGTGAGCGGCCCTATGGAGTTCCTGGGGAAAAAGTAAAAGGCTCGGCCAGCGCCTGGTCGGTGTCCTACAGAGCTCCTAGGGCCTGCTCGCCATGCAGGCGGCGCGCCTGCTGGACTCGGAGCAATGATTGAGGGCCTCCACTCAGTCCCCAGCCTCCGAGCCCAGTGGGTGTGGCCCAGCTCCAGCCACCACAGCCAACCTCCGCAAGACAGAGACTCCAGATCCAAGGCTGCGGAGGTGCGCGGCGGCTCTGCCGCCACGGTTTAATCTTTGACTCAATGTATTTTAGCATCAGGTCCTTTCAGGATCTTTCTCACTTGTACACTTCAACGATCATTCTATTTGCATCAAACTGGAGAGGTTATGGGGAATGAGGAATTATGATGTCACACTAGAACTCACTATTAAATAATCAAATAGATACATCATACATTATTAGTTTCCATAGGACAAGCTATAAAGTGTAATAGAAAAGAGATTGGAAAATACAGGGACATAGACAGAGATAGATAAGTAAAATGCGCCTGCAATGGGGGCAGGCAGGGTGTGGGTGGGGTGTATTTGGGAATTGGGTGGTGGGAATTGGCACTGGTGGAGGGATGGATTCTGGAACACTGTATTGTAGAGACCCAGTCATGAACATCCCTTGTAATTCTATATGTCACATGGTATAATAAGGATTGGGAAGATGAAGGAGAGATGGAGAGAGACAGAGAGAAAGGGAGCGAAGGAAGAAATGTGGGGGAATGTGGAGACATTGGTGGTGGGAATGGGGGCACTGTGAAGGGATGGGTGCTGGAACAATATATGACTGAGACCCAATTATGAACATCTTTGTAATGTTGTTCTCATGGTGGTAAAATAAAAAAAAAAAATTCTTATAGAAAAAAAAATTGTATGACCAGAGTGGGATCTTGATGCATGCACCTCTTTTTTAAAAGCCCAGATTGGTCTCACTAGTGAAGTACTAGAGGAGACAACTCCCTAGTTATGCCTCCAGGATGATATTTTATAGCAAGCCAGCAAGGCAAGAGTGTTTGTCTAATTTACTGGTGTGGAAACCGGGGCTCTGAGGCCACATGTGCAGGTGGCACACTGGTGCTTAGCCAAGGTGGCTGGGGTGTACCCAGCCTCTTCCTTTTCACGGGCACCCACACCTCCACTGCCAGAGCTCCCTAAATTGGGCTTTCACTGGTGTAGTTAGTGAAACCGTGTGCCTGGTGAAGGGCTGCTCGCTGGTGGAATTTTGGCTTCTAGTGCTGCTCTAGCAGGCCCATGTTTTTTCTGGCTGATTTATATTTTCCCTGATGTAAGTAAAGGGAGTAGGATTGCTCCAATAAAATTTTATATGTGTTTCCTGCAAATGGTAGCACAGTTGACATATCAAAGGATTGAGGCAGGGCTCGTTTTTTGTTCACCGAGCTGCTCTCGGCGCTGCCCAGCCCCACCCCGCTCTGCACACAATTACTTTGAGATGGGGAGACAGCTTTTAGCTGCACCTTCATGTTAAAAATGTATCCCAGCTAACACACCACCTAGAGAACAGTTCATGGCAATTCCTGGAATATAAGCAACACTAAGTTCTTTTTTAAATAGCATTAATTTTTTTCCTGACAGAAGCCAAGACATTTGAACTCTGGCTGGGAACCTTTCCATAATTATCCTCATTTGCGCCCTCCCCTAAATAATTCCCAAAGGGTTATGAGTGAGTTCGCAATTGTAGCTGAACCTAATATTTACTTTCAAAAAAAAATTAGAGCTGGTGTCACAGCCATAACATTTTCCCCTCTCATGTACTATAGACAAGTTGTTAGACTGATGTTTATTAGTCGCTCAGACGAAAGAAGAAACTGGCAGGCTGACTGTGTTTTCTGCTCCGCACCTTGGAGCAAGGGGATAAATATTGATGCCCCTTTGTCTTTCTGAAGAGCCTGAGGTATACTGTCTCCCTCCTCTGAGACCCCAAAGAGGAAGTGTCTATATTCATCATCTTTCATGACTACAGAGAAACCCCAGATTCAAAGATTCTAGATTATCCCTGGATGGTTCATCTGTTTAGGAGCAAAATACTTAAAAACCCATAATTAGGAACACAATGAGTTTGCATTGTCTCTATAAAGCGCCTGCCATTGGAACCCCTTTACGTGACAGACGTCAAAGGAACCTTCATACTGTATAAAAATTTATATAACTGGTCCTTATGAAATGTGATAGGCAAATATTTTATAGCTTCAGGAGCATGCCCATTTTGTAAAGAAGAAAGCTTTATTTTGTCTTCTAGTTTGGGGGGTTATGTTTTGTTTGGGGCCACACCGTAGTGTGTTAAGTGGCTCTTCCCTATTGCTCAGAGTCACTCCTTTCATACTTGGGATGGGTGCGGGATAGAGACCATGTGGTGCCAGGAATTGTGTCCAGCCTTAGCCTTCAAGTCTGCAAAGCATATGCACTAGCCTTTTCTGCTACTGCCTGGCCCCAGAGAGCTCCATTTTCATGTGTCTGTTATTTCTGCCTTCTATAGAAATGTGTTAAATTTTATACTCTGGGAAAAAAAATGCTTTGAAACAAAAAGCAAAACAAAGCAAGCAAATAATGCTTTGAATTCTGCAGCCATTTTTTAAAATGAAAGCTGTACATATTTTCAAAATGGGATAAAGGATTTCATTGAGTTCTCCCCTGTGTCTGACACCTTGCCGGAGGTTAGGAGTGGGCGGCTCATTACTCCTCACCTGCTGTTTCTCTTGTGTCAGTTCTGGTATTCTAGAAGGGTGAGCCTCCCTTAAGAGCTTGACAGAGTGGAGGAACTTACACAGCATCAGAATCTGGCATAGGTGGGTTCCTCCTAATAGGGAGCTTCTGTTTTTTTTTCCTGCCCAATCACCTAGGTAGGTGATTCTCCTTCTGCCTGCTCTCACCTCAAGTAAGGAGGACCCTGATTCTGACCAGGACAGCCTCCTTGATTACCATCCAAGGCATTTCTCCCCAAACATCCCGTGATGGAGCCATCACTAAGGGCTGATTACATTCCTGGGCTCCCACCCCATGGATTCTGACTCAGTAGGTCAGTGTTGGCCAGTGAAATTGCATTTCGAGGCAACTCAAGTTGACACCCAAGCTGTGGGTGTTGGCACCACACTTCAAAAGTCTCTAAGAGAATTATGGGCAAGCAGCAAGACTTGGCAAAAAGGTTTCATGAGCCCTGCCAGGCACAAATTGACCCATGTATACCTGGTTGGGGGAAGGGAGGTGGGTGATAGGAAAGGGGAAAGTCTATCTGGATTGAGTGTACCTTCTCAGCTTTATTTGGCACACAGTGGAACCACAACTTTTAACTTTCCACATTTTCCACTGCTTTATGTGATTTGGATTAGAAGGAAACACTCAATGAGCCAATTTTCTAGGAACCAGAGAGATTATTCCTGGATTACTAAAAATACTGGTCATCCTTAGTAACTGCTTTATTGAGCTATAATTTACATAACATAAACTTCACCCCTTGCAAGAGAATAGTTCAAGGGTTTATGGTAGAATTTACAGTGGTAACCATCATGACACTCTAGTGTCAGAACATCACCCCAGAAAGTCCCCTTAATATATGGTGCTTTGGGCGGGAGCCATTGTACAGTGTTTAGGGTGCTTGCTTGCCTTGCATGCAGTGGACCCATGTTTGATCCTCAGACCCCACATGGTCCCCACCCCCTGCCAGGAGTAAGCGCTGAGCACAGAGTAAGGTGTAAGCTCTGAGTTCCACCAAGTGTGGCCCCAAACAAAACAAAACAAAATTTTAAAAAAATAGTGCTTTGGCTTATTAATTCCATTAAGTACACATATAAGTATCATTCAGAGGAAGAATAATACATATTAAAAAATCTCCATTTCTATTGCTTTTTACCTATTCCATAGATCACAGGACTCCTGGTTCATTTGAAATTTTAGTTCATTAAAAGTGTATATCTCTCTTGTCTGAAATGTCATAATGCAGCCAATGAGTGATCGAGCCTCTATGGTATACCAGAACATACTTTTCCATCTCATACTGCTCCCTAAGTATACTCCTCCCAGTTTCAGAGTGCTCCAAAAGTTTCTCTAATTTTAATGGTCATCTATTTGAACACCCATCATATGCCAAGCTGTGTGCTAAATGATGTAAAGATAAAATATTCATGACTCCCAAATTCCAGGAAGACTCTAGAGGCCAAATGCAACTAATGAAGTGTGAACATGTTTCTAAAAGTTCCTTTTTTTTTTTTTACTTTTAGACTTCTGGGATGAATGAATGGCATTAATTCTGGTCATTTTTATGGTCTTCTCACTCCAGAAGTTGCTTTCACTGGCCCAGTTAAATTCAGCCAGATTCTCAAGTGTTAGAATGTTTTCTTAAACTCTTCTCAGTCGTTCAATCTAAGGATACAGTTTTAACTATGGTAGACCCGGAGTCACTCATTGTCTTGGGTCTACCGTAGTTAACATTGAGAGTGACTCAGTGTCTCAATACATTGTGGCCTGTTGGCATTAGGCATGTTGGAATACATAAAGAGACAACTTCCTGTCTATTGAAGAGACAGGATTTATAAAATAATTAAAGTAAACATTAAGAAGTGGTATATAGCAACATTCTAAATTAAATATGAGCTAGGCTAAAACATGCAGCACATATAGTAAGTGCTGGTGGGGGGGTGGGGGGGGGGAAGTGGTGTATACCTTTTGTGGTTTTGGTTTTGTTGTAGGGTTTGCTTCTTGCTCTGTGCTCAGGAACTCTCCTTGCAAACTTTAAAGGATCATATAGGGTGATAGGATTGAACACAGCTAAGCCTTGTGCAAAGCAAATGCTCTTCTACCCACTGTACAATTGTTCCAGCCCTAGTACTGTATACCTCTTACTCAATAGAGCAAGTGGGCACAGGGATCCTCAGCATGTATTGGACTGTAGAGACTAATTAGTGCAGTGTATTTTTTGTTATGCTTTAGGGTGTTGGGTCAAACCTGGTGGTGGTCAGAGCCTTTTCCTGGCTCTGGGTTCAGAGATGATGCCTCATGATACTCTGGCGGCTATAAGAACTGCCTGGGATTTGTCATCTGGATGTAAGACAGTTGCCTTAATCTCTGACCTTGGGAGACATAATATTAAGGTCTTTTTTTTTCTCTAGGACTGAAATGCCATTTATTTACAGGTGCTAATTAAATTTCCAATATGACTTTGTGTAGCAAATAAGTATCCTAGATCATATTGGAAGTAGAGCAGAACTGCAGCTTGCTTAGACTGTTTCTTCATCTTATGGCATTTACTTAAGTTTTCCCCTCTTGTAACAGAAAAAAAATAAGACACTTGATTTCCTTGGAAGGCAACTGACACTCATTGCTTGTTTCCATGGGCTGAGTTACCTGAGACTAAAAATGGGCATAGGCTGCTGAAAGCAAAACCGTTTTTGGTTTGTTTTTCCAAATTTAATCTTTTTTCATGCCTTTGAGTTAAGTACATGCACACAGAGTTCCCCCTACACACATTTCTTGTATGAGGAACGGGGGAAAAGGTCTTGGCATCTATCCACTCCCTTCCTTTGGGGGCTGCCATGGTGGCCCGTGGTTCTAGAAGAGCCGTGTCTGCCCAGCAGCTGGTGGGCCAGTGCGACTGACTTTCTCTAGATCTAATGACTTCTGGTTTTGAACATTAGGCTGGTCAGAGAGAAATATCAGTCTTCCTCCTCCTCCGTGGCCAGCATCAAAGTCAAGCAGTTCAAATGACAACAGCCCTGCATGGAAAGGTAATACGGTCTCACTGGAATGAGACCTTCTGGCTTCCTACAAACCTAAGACTACTTTCTGTCTTTCGTTTTTCACTTGAGGACTGGGGTTCAATGCAAGTAGTGCAGCAGTGTTTGTGTATGAATCTCTCATTGGTATATTCTCATTTTTTTTCCTTGTTTCATGTCCTACTTGATTCTCTTGATTAGATCTAATGAGGATGAATCTAATTTCATCTTGGTTTGACTGGTTGCTCCTTGAAGCTGAATGAAAATAGTAAAATAGGACAAGCCACTGAGTTGTGCTGTCCCTTGCTAAAAGTGCCATTGCCACCACCAAATAAGGTGCTTGATGAGTGCTCCTAGGAGAGAGCTGGGTTTCAGAGTTGTCAGAAGAAGACGGCCTTATTTGGTGACAGCTCACGGGGTCTGGTCTCTTGGGCCTAGCCCTCAAAGAGAACATATGTTCAGCTGCTCCAGAGACACCTTATTTCTGTCTCTCTCTGTGTGCCTATGGCCTCACTCACTTCCCTTTGTTGACCCAGGGAAGTTCTAGAGTCTCAGCTTACCACAGAGCACTCCTATATGGTCCTCTGAGGTGTTTTGCAAAGAGTTATACCTGGGTTTTTCCTCTGACATAAGAGATCTAGGGAAGGTGAGGATTGCCCCAAAGTAAACACCTCGTCCCAGGGAAGGACCATGCTTGCAGTCTTGGGGTCTGCATCACCTCTTTGAAGGGTGACAAGTAGAGGCAAGTTTCATTCAAGGCATCTTTAAGTTATTTTGATGTTCCCTATCAAGAATAGAGATTATCTTCCTAAATCAGCCTTGGCCCATTTAGTTTTCTTGTGTGAACTTCCACAGGTTTCTCCAAAAGAGAGTTAATCTCCTTTGTAAAAGCAATACTCTCTCCAACCCCAGCCAAACTGAGATCTTTCAAGTATTGGATCGTAATCTAAATCTAAAATACAGCAAGGATGTTGATGGCTAGCTGCACACAGAACCCAATTCACATGATGTATGTAGTAATACCTTTACATTGTACCAACTAGTTGGTTTGCTGTTGTTTTATCTCTAGAATAGATGCATTGTTTATCTCATGCCAAAGTTATGTTTCTGTGAGGGGTTTGGTGGAAGCAAGAGCCAAAGGAAGGGAGAAGAAATTGGCAGAAATAAAGTCATCCAGATACTATCTTGATGGCTCAGTGTCACTTGAATGAAAAGATTAAGACCTGTTAGTGTGGGTGTTTGCCCACTGGATTCTCCCATGACTCCACTGTACACACTTTTGTCAGTGTACCCTGACTGTCTGTTTTGAGCTTCTTAAGCCAGATGGCAAACACATTCCTAACTGCTCAGAGCTGAAAGGGTAACCTGTCACACCACCTCTCTCTGTACTTTCTAGACATCCACCTGTGGTGGATAGGGGTGGAGGAGAAGAGGCCCATCAAACCAGTGATTCCCATGTGGAATTACTTATAGAAGAGAAGAACCCCCAACTCATTTGGGAATCATTTGCATCAGGCACTCTTGAAAACATTCTCATCATCTGGAAAGTAATTTGGCTCTTTAATTGTGCTACTCGGTTTGGGATAGGTGATTCAGTGAAGAGAATTCTCCAGTAAAGCTGAAGACTGAGGGGGTGGCAGGGAGCTGGAGGTGCAGTCAGAGCTCAGTGGGAGAGAAGGCAATGGCCAGGGGCGTCCCTTCCCCTGTGGAGAGAAGGACGAAGAAGGTGGGTCTAGATGCCCATCTCTTCCTGGGCCTGTTCTGAAAGCAGCAAAGATCAGCCATGCCATTTCTCTTGGCCCCACAGATCTAGAGAGGTCCCCTTAGTGGCCACTGGAAGACTCCTGACTTTTTATTCCTTATGATTCTGAAGTGATTATGAGATTCCCTGGCTACATAAAAATGGCACAGCTAAGATTTTAAGCACTTTGGAGGGTTGCAGCCATCAGGCCAGAGGAAGGCGCATAGATTTAGCACGATAAGTAAGCCACTGCACTTGCACCCTGCCTCACCTGACTCATGATTTAGAAATATTATTTAGCCAGACGCTGGAGAGGGCTGTGGACAAGGGTCATGGAGTTGCCCCCAGAGGTGTCATGGATCTGTCTCTGGGCCACCTCTACTTCAGAGTGGACTTGGACTGAACCCCCTCACTGGCAGTGGATAGATGTGGGAAGGGGCTGATGTCTTCTCTTCTCTCCTCAGAGCCTGCCAAGGCCTCCTCGGACCTGACTGCTTGGTTCAGCCTCTTCGCTGACCTCGACCCATTATCAAATCCTGACGCTATTGGGAAAAGCGGATAAAGAACACGAGTTACTCAATGCATGAGTCTACAGCTCAGGAAGGAGCTGCCTCGGCTCGGCGCGCAGGCCTATGAAGTGATCAGTATGCTGTTTGAATATTTCCGTGCCATTTTAATAAAGTGAAAGGGTGAAGGGCCCTGTTTATATTGGTATGTTATTTACTCTTCTTTGGCCGAGAGGGGATTAGAGAATTCTCCATATCAACCTAAACAGCACAGGACAGTCACAGAGTGGTTTGCCACCAGCTGCTCTCCCAACAACTGCACCCCACGGCTGCTGCTACCTCGTCACCAGCCTAATATAAATCAGAAACCTGCTGGGTGTTGGGGCTAAATAACACGGCTCCAACCTCAGAGAAAGTAGGAGACTTGTGCAGCTGAAATGTCTCCTCTTTCCCTCCCCTGCCCTCGCATGGGTTCTGCAGGGAGACCCCCTTCCTGCCAAGCTCTCTTCCAGCAAGTGTAGATAAAGCTCCAGCCAACCAAAGAAGCTGTCTCGCAGCGCTTGCCCTGTGCTCAGAGGGGGCCTTGTTGGGCAGAGGAGCTGGGCTTGTCTCCACTGCATGGATCTTCCCGTGGGGAGGCAGCCTTGTCTGTGGACACCAGTGTGTGCGTCCTCTTTGTGGCTGGAACTGAAAAGCAAGTCTCTCTGGAGTCCCTCATGACGCTGCCATTTTTTCTAATTAAGTGGAAAAGATATGACGCACAAAGTCAAGGGACTGTGGTGTTGGGACTCAGTGGGGGCTGGAGAGGGTCAGAGGTGGTGGCAGAGGACACCATCCCAGACCCAGCAGACAGGGAGGACACGGCTGCCATTGACCATGGCTGCCTCGGAGTACTGGGCCAGTGTTGCTCATGGAAATGTGAGTGACTTGGACACCCCACCCGTCCGAGACCCCCAGAGCTAGCCCTGACATCCCCTTTCTATGTCAGCATCCACAGGTGAGCCACTGCCTCTTGGGGACTTGGATAGTCCAGGCCTGAGTGCTCAGGGGGCCAGGAAGCGTGGTACTGATTTCCTGTGGCTTCACACCCAACTTTGAAAGGATTTACACAGCTCCTTCCACCCAGAGGGACCTTACCCAGCCACCATCCCCTCCAGGAAAGTCCAGGGGTCTGGTGACCTTGGGAGAGTTGGGTGGCTTCCAAAGGCCATTCCCACATGTCTGTCTGTCCCAAAGTATCACAACCCCCCAAGAGCAGGTTTCTGATATCCACAAGCCTCCTGTCTCCTCAGTAATCAGAATCACCTTGCAAGCTCCTGATTACTTTCCCATATGCAATATGAATTTAGGACTGATGGTTTTATTATCCTCCCCCCACACTGGTGCGTTGTATGGACACCCACCATGAGGGGCAAGGAGGTGAAGCCGGAGGCTGGCTGCTCTGTCTAGGCTCGAGATCCATCCAGCCCAGGCACAGGAGAGCGTGGGCAATAAGTTCAGCTTTAAAAAAAATTTTTATTATACTGCCGTAAGATATACAGTTATAAAAGTAATAAGTTCGCTTTAAATAGGTTACATTTGATGGGGCCGGAGCAATAGTCTAGCAAGAAGGGTGTTTGCCTTGCACACGGCTGACTCGGGTTTGATCCCTGGCATCCCGTATGGTCCCCCAAGCACTGCCAGGAGTAATTCCTGAGTGCAGAGCCAGGAATATCTGTGAGCATTGCTGGGTGTGACCTAAAAAGCCAAAAAAAAAAGAAGGTCACATTTGAAAGTTGGTCTGTCTGTTGGTAAAAAAGAGTATAAAGTTGAACAGCCTTACTACAGTGAGAGCAGGGAATTGCACTTGGAGGGAGACATTCTCTCCTGTATTGCCTTTATATTTTTTGTTAAAAAATTCTTTTCCCTTTCCCATCTGCAATCCACTTGGCTGGGCTCTTGATCACTCTTGATAGGTACGTTTTGATCTGGACTCATACAAAGCCCCTCAGCCCTCTCCAGTTTAAGGAGAAGCAGCTGCAGCCGCTTTTTTTTGTTTACCTTGGGGTCTTCCCCCAGCCACCCGATAGGGCTGTTCCACACTCTTCACTTCCAGCCTCGCTTCTCACCCACTGTACCCGCATGCCAAGAGGCCAGACTGAACCACAATCACACAAGAACCCTCAGGGAATGCAAGCATGGCAGCTCTGAGCCGACTCTGCCATTTGAGGGGGTCTGTAAGATTCCCAGCCCACCCGTACCCAGACCAGTCTACAAAAAATACTCAGCGTTAGGAGGGAGCCAGAAACATTTCTATTTCCTCCTCTCTCCCCAGCTGGCAGGGGCTGTGTTACACTCTATAGAGTCATTGCCTTGAAAATGTAATTTTAGAAATGTCAAGTTGATTTTGAGTCCTGGGAGGGTGAGAAAAGCATCCATCAGCTTCAGAATTAAAAATGCACCAAGTTAGGGAGAACCGGCCCTTTCTGTTGGAGGGTTGAACCCAAGGAAATATGATCTGCTCAAAGTTGGCAGCACTGGATACCCCCAAGTTGCCAGTATGCCAGTAGGGTGGGGGCTTACCCATCATAGTGGGGCCAACCTTAGGTTGTGTGTGGGGCCAGGGCCAAGGAAGCCCACAGTGCCCTGGGAGGCTGCCCAGCCATCTGGGTCATGGTGGCAACTGCCAGACCTCCCCTGCTTTTTGCTGCAGGAGCCACTAGCAAGAGCTCCAGGCCTCCCTCTCTCAACCACTGCGGAGGCGCCCGTCTACCCTGGACAACCCTGGTAGCGGCTCATGGCAAACAACTCAGAATTTTTGGTTGTGCTTATCAACCAAAGGGACCTCTCCCCATCAGTGTCCTGCAGACATGCCTTGACAGGTAACTTCGTGCTTTAATTTAGGCCTGTGTCTCACAGCCTTTCACCCACTGTGGCCCCCTTCAGTTTTCCTTTCCTTCCGGTGCACACCCCCCAGCCCCACATCCTACCACTTAGTCTCTCAGTCTCACTTCTACTTTCCCTGGGAATATCCTGGGGACCCACAGGGGCCATATGCTTCACAGTAGAAAAACACTGTTTTTAGACCATCTTCCCAGTCCTGTGACAGGAGCCACTCAGTCCAATCAGTGATCAAGGACTTCCAGCTTTGCTGGAAAGTAGATTTCAGCTTAGCACCAATGTCAGTTGACTGGCTAGTGCTGCCAAGAATTGTGCATTGAGGACTGTGCTGAGTGCTTTGAGATGGCTACAGGGCAGAGAGGACACAACTGTCATATAGAGCTACCTGTCCACACTCAACTTTGCCAATCAGGGGGACTTTTCAGCTAACCTCTTTTTTGCTAATAAATAGATAAATAAACAAATAAATGAGTAAATAAGTAAATAATGGGTTCTAGACCCCTGAAGAAGGATGCATAAGTGTCTGAGACAAGTAAAAAGTTCAAAGAACACTTGATTACTAAATACCAATTCAATGTGAAAAGTGGGGGTGGATTTGCTTTGGTAACAAAAAAAGTCCAGATGGAGACTTCAGACCTGGATGGATCTAGTAGTTCAAATTATATTCTCAATAATCAACCCCTCGTGAGCTTCCAGCTCTGATCCCTACGTGCTGCCTCATGCTACTTCTAAGGAGATAAAAAGGAACACTTGCATCTCTATAGTTAAAGTATTCAAAATTGAACTTCCTTTCATCCACTGGTAATCAGCCATTCAGATCAGGGAAGAAAAAATGGTGAGAAATAGCCTTTATTCCAACTTTGTATGTACCTGACTCTCACTCTCAAGAACTAGGAATGAAGGCCAAAGAGATACTTCACAGATCAAGGCACTTGCTTACATGCAGCCAAAACCTTAAACCAGGTTCACATTCTCAAGAACATAATGGTCATACCACCAGGTGTGGCCTCTGGTACTACCATATATTGCTCCCACCCTAAAAAATAAGAACTGGGAATGGAGAAAGGATAGTTCCTTAACAGAGAACTGGGATGCGGAGACTGGAGAAAGAAGGAGTAAATGCCGGCTGGAAAATACAATAGTGATCCATTTGAAAGTCTGAGGGAAATTTTGGGTAGTATTTTAAGAGGGGTATGATGTGAGTGGTGAGTTAAAGAAATTGAAAGTTTTATAGAAACTGTAATTTGATAAGACTCCTCTGGCAGTAACCCTTTGTTCCTCCTTCAGGAAACCCAAAGAGATCTTGGAGCTCTTTGCATTCAATCTGTTCAGCTTCAAATGGGGAAATCAAGGAACCAAGGACACAAAGTCTTAAGTTAGTAATGAGCAAGAACTTACGCTGTCCAAGTCGCATCCAAGGCTGCTCTGACTTCTAGGTTTGACTGGATCTCCCCATTAAAGAAGCTACAAAGATACAGAGAGCTTTCTAGGGGATCAGTAGCTCTCTTTTGCCCTTCCCAGCCCCTTCTATGTTTAGGCTAATTGTCTTTAACATTATTTGAGAATCAACTTGGGGCCAGTAATAGAAGATTCTAAGTATTCAAGGTCTGAGTGCCGAGGGTAGCTTGAATAGCTACAGTGCATGCCTTGCACATGCCAGCCCTGATCCCTGACACCACATGGCACTGCTGGTGGTTCGGGTGACCTCTGCAGCACGGCTTTTCCAGGCCTGAGCAATGAGCTGTCATGCCCACATGAGTAAGCCAATTATCACCATAAGTGGTCCCCAGCCTCCAGTCATTGCAGGTAAGCTTCTCTCCTCATCCCCACCCCTCCAGAATGCTGCAGTGCCTGAAGCTGTTCATAGATACATGAAACTGAGACTCTGCCAATAGTAAGTCACATACCCCCTGAGCATCTGTTTTCTCACCCATAAACTAGAAACG
Source organism: Cryptotis parvus (assembly GCA_021461705.1). Classification (NCBI taxonomy): domain Eukaryota; kingdom Metazoa; phylum Chordata; class Mammalia; order Eulipotyphla; family Soricidae; genus Cryptotis; species Cryptotis parvus. The sequence goes on along the minus strand of JAJIBD010003886.1, from coordinate 94,795 downwards.
TTTTTTCCTGCCTCACTAAGTTATTGCTAGGACTAAGTGGCTCGGTGCCCCAAAGGCTTTAGTATCTGCTTGAAAGGACACTCACACACAAGCTTCTCCCACACAAGGCGGGTCACTGAGGTCATGGGGGGCCACTGTCATGCGAAGACTGCTGAAGTAGGAATAAGAGATGATTCCTCCTTAGAACCTTTTATGAGCTGCCCAAGCCCCATCTAGTTTCCCCAGCAGTAACTCACCATCAGACAGCAGGGAATGGAGGCAAGAAGAGGGCTGGGCTAGGTTTTCTAATGAATTAATTGTCCCTGATTTACCATAAGTTGGACATAATTTTTGTGCTGAGACCAGGAGAATGAAGTGGGTTGTCTGCCAGACAAAAAGGACAGCCTGTGAAGCATGCTGATCATACAGGCTTTATTTTATGAGGCACTAATAACCAGAAGACTGATCAAAAGAGTTGGAATGCAGGGCCGTTGGAGCGCTTATACAGAGTTGATGAGAAAGCAGAGTGGAGCAGCCACTTTGGAAAACAGTTTGGCAGTTTCACAGAAAGTTAAACATGTCCTTACCATTCAACCCAGAATCCCATGGCTGGGAATTCACCCTAGAGGGGAAAAAATTACATCTACCCAAAAGGTTGTATGTGAATGCCTTGTAGCAGCATTACTTATAATCTCCCCAAGCAATCCAGATAGCCATTACCTGGTTAATGGATAACCCAACTGTGATACAATCCTCCAATAGGTTTACACAGCAATGAATTGGACAGACTATTCATTCATGGCAACACAATAATTCATGTTCATATCAGGTAGCCCTGGTAGGAAGCAATGAGAAAGGCATTCTTTCACAAAACCCATAACAGCCAAGAGATAAAATGTGTGTGTGTGTTGTGTGTGTGTAATCAAACTCAGATTGAGAAACATTATCCAAAATACCTAGCCTGTAACCTTCAAACATGTCAAAGTTATGAAGAACAAAAGAAGCCTGAGAAGCCCTCAAAGAAGGGAGGACAGTAAGGACCATGACAAGTCAGGGCCCCATGGGATTCTGGATTTGATTCTGGAGCAGATAAAGAGCCTTTAGTGGAAAAACGGGTGTAATCTAAACAAAATTCTTCACTAATAGTATTGTGGCAATGCTAATTTCTTAATCTTGACAGGTCTTTTGCTTCTGTTCTCAAGCATGCTCTATTTTCAGAGTAGGGTAGTGGGGTTCCACCTCACAAACCCGTAGGAGCTCATGCTGAAAAAGCATCATTGGACTAGAGCTGGTCACGTGGACCTCTCTAGCATGGTGGCAGGAGTAAGCAGGCTGGGAGCAGCCATAGTTCAGCCAAGGAAAAGGTTTATTTCTTTCTTCTCACAGACAAGAAATACCATGTGTCTAACTGCCAGGCCCTGAGAAATGGAACGTGGTCAACAGAGCACGTCATGATTACTGCTGCATTTGCTGTAAAAGGCTCTTAGTAAGGGCTGGAGAAATACAACAGGGCTTAATTCACTTGTCGTCTTGTAGGTGGCCAACCCCAGTGCAATCTTCAATGCCACTTATCATCCTCCTAACACTACAGGGTGTGGCCCCAAACCGATAAATAATAAAAGGCTCTTGGTCATTCGCAATGGCTTTTAAAATTCTACAGTAATAAAGGAAAGAAAATGTGTATATATGACTTTAAGGGGGCTTTTGCTCTTCTGTTTTGTTTCAGTAAGCCTTGAACTTTTGTTTTCGTAGAACTTGCACTTTTGCAAGACTTGCAAAAGTCAAAGTTCTGTCTTTTGCAGAAAATTGGAAGAAAGTCTTGAATGTAATGACACTGACAAATATCCAGATACCCTGTCACATCCATGTCCTGTCCATCTTCTAAGAATTCCTGCCTCTAGTTCTGTGAGGAGAGACTCACCCTGGGCCCCTAGGCCTCTGGATATACCCTAACTAGCTCAGGAGCCAGTGTGGTAGGCCCAATAATAGCATCCCAAGCAGAGAAGTCGAAGATGTCTCAGTTCTTCTCTCCTTTGATTTTAAATTGTGATTCTATGGAATTATTTGTCAATCATTAAGCAGGAGACATCAAAGTTAACAAAGCTGATGCACAGTTGTACTAAAGCAATAGGAGCTCAGAGTCATGGGAGATGCAGACATACTGGGTCAGTCCGCCGCAGGGGAGTGGAGCAAGTGACAGGTACAGGTAGACCCCTGACTGCCTGGTACATCAGTCAGCATGCGTAGCTCTCTGTCCTGCCTCTGGGCCCTCGATGCTTCTCTCTCAGGTGCTTTGTGTTCAACTGCTTGTCCCTTCAGGCTCACCTTTGAAGCTGAAGCCGAGCTAGAGAATCCAGGGCTCCCTCCGGACAGGGGGCTGGTTCCCACAGCATGGAACAGATGGGTAGCAGACTGCAGGTAGCAAGAACACGGCTAGTGTGCTATGAGGATTTGTTGTCTCCTGCTAGCTTCTTCCTTTCCAGATGGAGCTAAAGTCACAACTCACCCAGAGAGGCAGCTCCTATTGGCAGGATAAAAATACTCCTCAGTTTGACTGCTGAGGCCCGTGCCTGGCCAAATCAGGCAGTAAGAGCTTGGAGAGAGGAAGCAGTACCGAATGGCTGTGACTTCACTGTGAGAAGAGTGGCCTCAGATCTCCTTACACAGGGCTGACGCCAGCTTCCAGTCCTCCATGAAAGCTCCCATGGCATTGGGGTCCTCTTCATGGTCAGTGCTCTCTCATTATCCCTCCAGAACTTTTGAGAATTTCTAGACGCTCTAGATGACTTCTTTGGGGGGAAAAAATTCACAGAGATGCATTTCCACCATAAACTGCGTATGTTCCTCAGAGGATATATCTAGAACCCATGAAGCTAAGAGGTCCATACATCCTTGGACCAGTCTAGTTTTGAACTGAGCAGTTTATAACCCAGCTGTCCAAAATAGCAATGAAGTATGGAAAGATAATGGGACCAAGGAGGTTTGTATGCCAAGTACAGGCTGGTTCTAAGTAAAATACCTTCTTGCACTGGGGAGAGAGGACAGTGGAGAAAGTCTACAGCAGTGGAAACATAAATCAGGACGAGACAAACCATCAAGGAAACAAACACTGTGGACCAAAATAAATGAAATGAAAACACTCCTTAGGAAGAGGCAGGAGAAGAAATTGCTAGAGAGCCCATAATCCAGCCTCTACTGATGAGAAAGGGAGAAGTCTTGGGCCAGAAAGATAGTGTAGTTTAGGCACTTGCTGACCTTGTTAGATCCTGGCATTGTATGGTCCCTATTAGCAGGGGTCACTCCTGAACCCAGTCAGGAATAATCCCTGAATACTGCTGAATGTGACTCCAAAGTACCACCTCATCCCCCCCCCCCACCCCCAAAAAAAGCAAAGCAAAGCAGAGAAAAATCAATAGTCTCTCCCTGGCCTCAGAAGGGAGCTGGGTACAGGCTGACTGGCTTCAGGAGTTTCCTGAGTGCTTCTACGTGCTCTCTACACCTGCATGTCATTCAGAAACCCTATTCTCAACACTGCCGCCATTCTCAAGGTATACTCCAACAGTAAAGAGTCAGCCGCTCTGCATGGGCAGCCATCGGCAATAGGAGTGTGCTGGGTCGGGTGAGATCGTGAGAGCCTGGAGATGGAGAACGGAGTAAAGTCATTGCGGTTCCCAAGGGGACAGAACGTGGATTCGATAACTAGGGCCAAATGCTGGAGAATTCCAAAGCAAGCATCTGGGCATGTTGGGAACAGGCGCGCCCTCCGGTCAGTGACCAGTTATCAGAAGGCAGGGTTGAGGTGTTAAGACCAAAGGTGCAGCAGGAGAGTGATGCTTCTCAGGAAGTGAGCAGCCGGGCCTGTCTCTGTGGACCAGCCGCCTCCTGCCATCTCTGTCCCCTCACCAGGTGCCTTGTCTCAACTGCTCTACCGGCTGCGCAGTCTCACATGACTCCAGGCCCAAGATGCTTTATAGAACTGTGCACTGCTTCTATTCAGTGTCTGCTCCCTTGATCATTGACACATATTTTATTATCACCAAAATCAAAGGAGGGAGAAGCGGATAAACCCTCTTTTCTGTGAAGAGTTTTTCACACTGATCACTTTTTTTGAATTTCATCTGGTCTTTTAATGGAATGTGGTCAGTTTTGAACTGCAAACCAGAGGCTGTGAAGAAGGTGCAAAGGGATGACAATGGCAGCGGTTTCTGCAGACATGACTTCTATCCTAAAATATTAGGAGTATGTGTTTACCGCAAGAAACAAAAAGCAAACCAGTTTTCCAAAGGATTTAGGAACAGTGCGGTTAACCTCAATGGTCTCTTTCCTCCCTGCCACTGATGCTAGCTTCCCTCTTTACTTCTTGTGTCAGTTGTCTTCCCACAGGACCTACCGTATGGACACTGATCTAGGGGAGCCGCCAGGAAGCCATGACAAGGCACTGAAAAAGGAACAGTTTCTATGTCCAGAGCTCCCAAGGTGACCTCTGGAAAGGGAAGCAGGAGAGACCACACCAGGGGTTTATCTGTAATCAAATGGGCAGCTGAAAGGAGAGCGAGTTAAGATTACCCTGGTGGCCTTGATGTCTGTCCCTATGAAAAATGGCGGGCTGTTTCGTGCAGTTCGTGACCAGCGGCCTTTGTTCACTTCTGTCCCTCGAGTATAACCCTTTTCCTTTACACAGTGGAATCAAAAACCTGAGAAAAGGTTTGACTTTCCGACACGAAGCCTTCTCCCACTTGGCAGGTCCTTACTTCCACCTTTTATCCTGCCTGCTTCCAGACAGTGGTTTGAAATAACATCCACTGCCCGCAGGGCCGTACCCAACTCTGGCTGAAGGAATGTCATTAAAGTCATGCTTAAAACGGATGCCAAGACTTGAGTAGAATTTGTAGTGTGTAAGGGGACCCACTCCTTGTTATCAAAAACATCTTTTGGAGGAAACACGATCTAATTGTTCAAATTCCTGGGGTTAAGAAAATGGCTGTTTTGAATGAAAGGGTCCATCATTGAACTGATCTGGAACCTTCAGAAAAATGATTTATCCTTGTCTTTGAGAGATACAAATGGCAATGGAATGGGATAGGCAACTTTAGAATCTGGAGTCACCAGCCTCTTGTTAATTAGAAGGAAAAAGCAGACATTTGAGGTGGAAATCCTTCTCAATTTCTTAAGATTCTGCTCTTCTTTGCCACCTTTAAAGCGGGTCACCCATTTCCTCTTTTCTTGTATCATTTTCAACAGGGAATGCTTTTCTGCAAAGATTAAATGCTCACTGTTCCACCCCACCCACAATTGAATTATTGGACTGTCTTAGGTAAGGCAGGTTAATATTAAGACAATTTAACTTCTAGGCACACCGTGTTCAAATAAAATTTCTGTGAGGAGGCAATATTACAGGGGTAAGGGCCCTGAACCCTGCCAGGTGTGATCCCAGAGCGGAGTCAGGAGTAAACCCTGAACACAGCTGGGTGTGGTCCTAGCCACCTGCCCACCCCATCTTTTTTTTTTTTTAATGCAAAATCTTTTGTCTTGAACCAAATCCATATGGGATTCATTTGAGCTGTGTCTACTTTTAAAAAAAGGTTTTTTGGATCAGGAGGCTGGAAAAGATTCTAGGTAGAATTCTAGGCTGTGGCAAGCAAGATTCTAGGTAGTGATGGTGACAGCTGTATGTTTGGAGTGGGGGATGGGGCAAGGAGGAGGGTAGGCTCCCTACTTTGTCTTCTAACCCTGGGTATCAACCTCCAAGTTTAGTACCTTATACAGTATCTCAGAGTGTCTGAGGGGCCAGGGAAGCCAGAAGTGATTTGTGTGAGTCCTGGCCTGAGATCTCGTGGCTGCAGCAAAGGCCTACAAGCTGGTCTGCATGGCTGCAGGCAGCTACTTAACTTGCTAGCTGCAGAGAGTGACTCAGCTTCTTGCCCTGTGGGCCTTCCAGGAGATTACCTTGATATCCTCACGAATTTGAGGATCTGTTCGCCTTAGCAAGGGAGCTGAGTAAAGTGCACGATGGAGAGAAAAGGCACTTTTTTTTTAACCTCAAGTCTGGAGTGATGGCCCTCCACTTCTATATAGCACTGATTTTGTTTCAAGAAATCAACCATTTCAAGAAATCATAGATTCAATGAAGGAATCTATCTTCACCAAACTGGCATTCCAAAGAACAAGAATAGGGTAAATGATAGAAGCTGCTTTTAAGAGGAATGTAGAGAGATAAGGAACTTCAGAGATGCAATGGGACTTCTAGTGTGGATATGTGTGTGCATGTGATTTTACAATATACATAAACTTCATACACTTCAAGTGCTTACTTTTGTCTAGTATATTAAGCATGTATTTTTAGGCCTAATTTCCATACACACCCCTTTGTTTCTTCAGGTTTCATTTTGTAAACACTGACTTATTTCTCAGGGCTGTTCATACTAAACTCATACGATTGAGTCAAGAAGAGACTGAAGTGAGAATTCTCCAATTTCTTCACTTACCTCTTAAATGAACTAAAGAGATAACTCATTTAAGAGGCAATTTCTTCTCTTATACACAAGAAGCAACCTCATGAAAGTTATATTTTACTTTTAATTCAAAGCACAACTTAAAGTTCAAACTTCACCAATCTTTTATTTTGATGGGCATTGGGAACAATCCTTCTTGCTAGTTACTTCTCAATGGTTTGCTCTTGCTTTCATGTTACCATATGGCTTATCATGACTTTATTCATTTGAGTAGCTGGCCTTAACACCAATACTCCTTTATTCTGTCAAGGTTTTTCTTTCTTAGGCTGAATCTGAACATAGAGGAAAACACTTATTTATTTATCTATTTATTTTTTTGCTTTTTGAGTCACACCCGGCAATGCTCAGGGGTTACTCCTGGCTCTGCACTCAGGAATTACTCCTGGCGGTGCTTGGGGGACCATATGGGACGCCGGGGATCGAACCCGGGCCGGCACAGGCCAGCCGCGTGCAAGGCAAATGCCCTACCCGCTGGGCTATCGCTCCGCCCCTTTTTTTTTTTAATATTTCCTTAAGCTTTCTTTGTAAGAAATAGGCAACTTCCTTTGAGGTGTTTCATTACCTCAAAGGACTTATTTCTACAAGTAATTCTTAGGTATGATACATGGACAATGTTTTCTCTATTTAAGGTGCTCATAGCTGGGAGCAGTACAAAGACTTGGAATTTTAGACATCTTGCTTCTTACCTTGTGATGGAAACATGTGTAAATTTAATGTAAAGGGTAATCAAGTTGTGGAAAACTGACCTGGCTGTACTACAGCCCCAAGAACCTAGTAACTGTTGAATTCTGCCATTGTCCTGAGCTGAATTCATCCCTGTTGAGTAATTTGCTAACAACTCAGTCTTTCTAAAAAAACATGAACCAGTCCAGTTTTACTAATAACTTTATTTAAATAAGACACAGGAACTTCTATACTGAAAAAATACAAAACAAAAGCCACACATTTTCTTGTGTAAAGCCATATTGAATAGGAACTTGAATACTGTTCAGTGCAGTGGCTAGAATTAAACAGTACAACTATATACAAAATTTTAAACAACTTCTGACAAATTTCTACAGCTGGATGTAGGATACATTTGAGCTCAACAACTTCTGGGAAATTTACATGGCAAAGCATAAGCTTTAATACATTTGGTTCAAAACTTTAATATATGCTAAGGACAAATGTACAACACAATATTTAGTTTCTCATGAGAAAATAAAAGCACATCACTATAAATATCATACATTAGATTTCATCATCAAAAAGCTATTCAGTTCATCCCTCGGAAATTGATATTGATACTATTGCATCTTATTTGGACAAAAGCAGAGCATGAGATCAAGACATTATGTAATGCTAAACCAGCTATCAGAAGTTAATGGAGCTCATATTTATCTTACAGAATTAATAATTTTCTCCCTTTAACCATAATCTACAAAATATAGTATTTTCATCAAGGCCTGAGATTATTAGGGTTAAAGGTGTCTGCTGCTGAAAGGATTGTTTTAAAAGTTTCCCCTGTGAAAATGGCAAAAGTAAACTGAGTTCTTTTCCATGACAGTCTCCTACAATATAACACTGACTAACTTAAAGGAGCAGAATGCACCTTCACAAGAGAATATTACTGCAAACTTTGGTGAAAAGAAGATAATTGGGATCGTGACAAAATAATACACAGAATACATACACACAAACATATACATATATACCATATCTTTAACAACAAACAAAGGCATCACCTTCTTTAGCCTCTATCTTTAGCCTCCTTAGAAAATAAAAACTCAGGAATGACTGGAGGGAAATGAAACGTTCCTGTAACTGTAGGCACCTTTTTTTTTTTTTGCTTTTTTGGGTCACACCCGCAATGCTCAGGGGTTTCTCCTGGCTCTGCACTCAGGAACCACCCCTGGCAGTGCTCAGGGTACCATATGGGATGCCGGGATGGAACCCAGGCCGACATAGGCCGGCTGTGTGCAAGGCAAACGCCCTACCCGCTGGGCCATCACACCAGTCCTATTCCTCTAATTCTTAAGAAAACTGCGCCATCCACTTTAGGTGCTGATGAAACAACTCTAGGATATGGTAAACGAAGACCACTGGAATAATAATGCAAAACAACCCTCTGCTTTTTGGATACTCTGTGCAGCAGGCAACAATGTCTACAAGTCAAAGTCTTCCGTGGGTCGTCAAAACTCTAGGAACATTCTTCATGCTTTGCGGAGAAGTGAGGTTGAGCCTGCAAGTTCAAGCCTATCTTTCTGGGCTTATGCTTTAATCTAGTCTGCCAAAATACTAACAGAACTCTTCATAAAATTGTTCTGAGAGGCCTAGCTGAGACAGCTTCAAATGCTCACACATTACAAAATAACCTGCTTACTTACACTGTACCAAGTTTAAGATCCACATAGTTTCTCTGTGAATACAACTCATGTACCTTTACTGCTGGAGGAAAACAATGACTGAAGCATGTCCTTTCTTAATCAGCGAATTAAAGAATTTCCTAAAGAGAATCTAAACATTGATATGCATTTATTTAGATAAAACAGTAGCATTCCATGACCCTGATGATCAGTAGAAATGAAAAGTCTCATCCATCCCTCATTCACTTGCTCTGAAATCAAACACATGCATTCTTGCTTTAAATTCCATCATCACAAATGTGGAATGTTTCTGTGTGGTATAGTCCTGGATATTTTTTGTAACATTATAACAGTCATAAATTGAGCAACACCTGAACTGTAAAAAAAGCCACATTTATACATATAGGAACAGTGACTGCAATCATCTTTCTGCTTGTAATCACACAACAACAGTGATCTCAAGACACCACAGATTTGCTGGTTTTCCTCGTGTTCACACATGTCCAGGATTATCGTTCTCCTAGGATTGAATGCACTTCTTATTCTAAGAATGTGGAATGTAATGAGGAAAGGGAAATGCATAAATGAAGGAAAGACAAAAGAGTGATGTTCCCTCTTTAGTTTTATCTGTGAAATATTTAATATCCCAATATGATATACATTCCAAGTTACCTGAGTTTAGACTTCAATTGAAGTACCTGAAGCTAGGCCATTGGGTGGGCACTGTGCAACTGTTGTGGCCATATGTGTGTGGGTTAATTTTTTTTGCATTGTACGTATTACAGAAGTTAGAAACAAACACCTGGATCAATTGTAAACATAATCCTGAAGTACAGTATTTTCCATAGGACAAAACACAGCAAGACATCATCTATTTCGAAAGGCAACATTCTGATATACAGCTTATTCATACTGAAGAATTTGGAATAAAACACAGGACACAGTACTAATCTGTTTGACATATTATGAAATGCATAGTCTCCATTTAAATTGCTGAATGACACACACATTTTGTAAGCGTTACTGCTTTCAAAAAAAAAAAAGAAACAAAAAGGCTGAATAGGAGGTCCGTCCCTGCCAAGATCCATGTTCAAAGATACTTTAGGATGCTGATAAGTATTTGTGGGTGGTAGTGGTGGTCAGAGAATTTGTCACTCCATGCAGGTAGATGTCTGAGACCTAGCTCCTGATCCACTGACCGTCGGGTCAAGGCTAGCTCCCTGGATTTAGATGATCACATAGCTCTGAGCAGAGATGTGTTCCTCACCCTGTAGTTCCTGCAGAAGCTGCTGCTGTGAGGATGGCTGCTGGGCAGAGGCGTCTATGGCTGCCACTGTGCTGGTGTCATCAGAGAGCGAAGTAAAGGAAACCCGGGAGGAGAGCTGCTCTACGTTCAGGGTGGTCAGAGTCGAGCCCTGGCCTGGGGTAGGCGAGTTCTTGAGCATCAGATCAGAGGCAGGTAAGAGAGGGCCAAGAAGTTTTACAGGACAGAAAGCTGATCCGGTTGGGATGAAATTAACCTTGTTTTTGTCAGGACATGAAAAGAGAGGGGCTGAGACAGGTTGGCGAGACCTAAAACCGTAAAACAAAATTGATTCATTTATAATCAACGAAACATCAAACATTCCCAGAATTTGTTGAGAGTACCTTAAAACAGTTAAAATGTGAATGGCAAGGGATGAGGTAAGTGTACACAGAGAGGTAAACATCTTCCATAGCACACGTCAGCTGACAGACTAATGATGGACACAGCACCCAAAGAGTATCTGACCCGAAGGGTTTTCAAAAGAACTGGGCAAATTTCGTTTATCAATCAGTGGTTTAGCTTTTGATCATTTAGGAAAGTGGGAAAAAAAAGAATCCCATTTTATCAGAATGCCTTTTTCTGATAGGAAAAATGTTACCGAGATAGGGATTACTGCATATATTGTTTCCTTCATTTTCTGCATCTCTACGCAGACTTATATTAACATCGTCTACTAACAAAGGTGGCGGGTTTGGTGGGGAGTAGCTGCAGCAGTTTCTCAAAGACCCAGTCAACCTGATGTGCTGGGTTCAAAGCCCTTCCTCTCCTCCCACTGCAGGGAAGTAAGCCACCAACTCCTGCAAGACCAGTTCTGTCCCCTTCTAGTTTCAAGCGTATATGAGCCATCACAAGCCTTTGCACTGGGACAAAGAGATGAGTGAATTCAAGTACCACAGTCTTGTTTTGAGCTATTTTGCCAAATATTTACAGCATGAACCTCATTCTCCTTTCATTTCTAATTAAACAAAATTAAAAAAAACTGAACAAAAAAAGGTGAAACTTATTGACTATGCATGCTAGATGGTTTGCAGGGAAGGAGATTCTTCCCCATGGCTTGCAGAATCATGGTCGTTAGTCTCGCCATACATGGTTACCTATGCTGCTGAGTGTATTTCTGTTAGCCATCCAATAATTTTTAAAAGGAAAATGCTGATTAAAATAAATCTTTTAAATAGTCAGAATGAACTTCCAAGTTCCTTTGTGTTGATTTACACATTGTCCAGTAAACAGCCTCCTCTCCTTCAATAAGCTCTCTTTGCCTATTCCATTTTCTTTTCATAACTTGCTTCTGAAACACATCATCAGCTGGCTGGATAGAGTAGTTGATTCATCTGTAATCAACTGGTCTCAGTAAAAAGCTTTACAGCTTTGCAGATCCCAGCTGATAGAAAAGACATTACTTACGCCATTTCCTCAAAGACCTTCACTCGCTCACATCCCTCTGGGGGCTCCCGTTTGAACATGTAGCTGTTGTTTGGTTTGGGAGATGAAGCATACTTGGGTAACGGTGAGCTACTCCCACTGTCTGTAAATTTAAAGCAGTTATATTAACTAGTGATTGAAAGCTCTTTTAAATTAAACTTGATTTTGAAGCAAGCAGCCTTTGCACAATTTATCCACTACTGCCCCTTTGTTTCCACCACAGAGCTTCCTTTATTGCAAAGCTATTTTCTGACACCCTTGTGTAGTACATTTCTTGTAAATAAAAGCTTCAATGCAACAGTAATCTGCCATACCACAGAACATAAAAGGAGAATATTTTGGCCCAGAAAAACTGCATTTTGAAGAAAGAGCTGTAATCCTGAAAACAAATACGTTATTATGTTTTTAAAAAATGTAAATGAGTGGGGTAATATGTACAAGTCATGCAAAAGAACTACAAAAGTTGATAATAATACAAGGTTCTCTATATTTTCTCCCTGTTCAACCAATTTAATTAGAAGTTTTAGTAATGATTCCATTACGAAGTTTTAGTAATGAATCATTACAAAGTTCTTAACATCATGAACAAAAAATAACATGCATACAGGAGAATAAAAAGGTCTCTAACACCGTGTCTTTGTATTTTCCACATTGTAAAAAAAGGTAATCTGCTCCGAATTTCGCAGTTACAATGTCTATGTAAAAGACTGTTTGCAGCACAATTTAAGTATTTGCTTTTGAAAGATGAGGAATCTAAAAGCATCTAAAATCTACCCAACATATTTATCTCTGCTCAAAAAAGAAAATGGTCTATTTATGAAATGTCAGAAAACTTATATGAAATTTCCCTTTGCTATCTGCCAGCATATTTTTGAAATACAAATCCACCAAAATACTTTTATAAGATCCCAACCAGTAAAGTCTGTAACCTGTCTACTAAAGCACAATGGACCAGTTTAAACAAATTCTGACTCAATACAAACCAATCTGACAGCTCTGATCTACATTTTATAAGCATAATATCGACACTAAGATGTTCTTTTCAGATACTTTCAAAGTCAGCATTAGTACTGTAATTATGTTTGTCATGATTTTGGTAAGTTGCTTTAGTTTAGGATGCAGAACACAATCCAGTATTCAGAATCTGAGTATTAAGAATTTTTTCATTATCATTAATGAAGTCTAATACATGCTTAGAAAGTAGACCCTTGAGGCATGCTTACACTGCACAGGGTATTGGGGGAACGATTCAAAGAGCATCTATGGTAGTCTTAGAAATGCAAATGTATACTTATATTGAACATGGCTACATTTCTGGCTGTAAAACCACTTCGACAGAATAATAGGGTCACACCACCAGGAAACCTAGAAAACCACAGTTTCTCCATCAATGATGTTATGCATGCTGCTACTGAAACACTTAGTCTCCCATTAAGAATTAAGATTTAGGATTATATTCCGTTTCTTAAAAATACCATTCAGTTTTGAAGTTTTCTTATTTTCAGTATTTATCCTATTATTACTTAAATGGGAGAGAGGTGGAGAGTAAGATTATTTCTGTAAAGATCATTATTCGGACTAGTCTGAGTTCTACGACTGCTATTCATGCTAGTCTAGATCCTTCTCTTTCGGGAGTGGGGTGGTGTTAGAGGACATCCCCCTGGTGGGCTCCTGATCACGGCTGCCCAGAGCCTTGCATTTCGCCTGGAGCTGTCTCCTGCATGTCACATTATAGACAGGGAGCAGGAAGACAGTTTGGATCTGTGGCTCTCTATGTGGCAGAGTATTCTAACCATGAATACTATGTTAGCTGGTCAAAGTAGTTCCTCTCATACTCCCACAGATCACAGGAGTATGATAAAATTGTCATAAAATTGTCAGGAGTATGATAAAATTGTCCACAGGTCTGGACAATTTTATCAGAATTTTCCTGATGGTGTTTGGATCCTCCTTTAAATAAAATAGCCCTGCTAGATTAGAGAGGAATGTTGTTTGCCTCTTGGCAAGTGAGCCTGGCTCTCAGTAATTCTAAAGGCTAGTACCCAAAACTACCCTGAAGTAAAGAAAATTATCTCATGGAAGTTTGGAGAAATATTTATCTGGCTGTAGGATATTCATGGTGTAGATATATGTCTTTCCCCATGTATCATTCCTGAGTTACATTTCCTCTCAGGTGTCATGACCCACATCTCTACAAGTTCCTACAAGAAAACTGAAGGTGGTCCTCGGCTCAGGCGAATTAGCATTTGTATGGCTTGGGCCAGGAGCCAGCACCTGAAGTGAATGGCCCTGATTGAGACCTTCCTTGTGGGTCTGTGGTGGTGGTGGGGTGGGGGTGGGGGCGCGGGGGGGGGCTAAAGGGGAATAAAAAAGAGGAGGCCTCAAGCTCCCTCACTCTCTGCCCACCTCTCTGCTTGCTCATCTCCCTACCTGCCTGTCATCTGGTCTGCTCTGCAGCCTGAGCACATGGTTCAGGTTCAGCAGTCATCTTGGCTAAGGATCCAGATCCAAGCATGTGGGTCCAGCTAGGAATCGGAAGTTTGGGGTTTTCCTAACCATGGATTGTATTGACAGAATTTGTATGAGCAAAGCTTTTAGAAACTTTGCTGGATTCATGAGTCTTTATTTGCTGCTGGTCCTTTGAGGTAGAAAGGGAATCCTACTCACCCAGCTCAACTGTTTCCTGATAGGGTGGGAGGCGGGGACATATCTGACAGTACTAAGGGATTACTCCTGGCTCTGAGCTCAGGGAGGACTATATGGGGTTCCAGGGAATTCGGTTTAATAAATGAGGGCTCTCAAGTTATCCATATGATCCATATGGGATCACATGACTTTTAGAAAATTCATTTTAAAATTATTTTCTTTGTGGTTTATTACAGTAAGAATAAAGAGTTTATTTTTCAGACCCATATTCCCAGGGCTATGAAAAAAAAAATTCTTGGACTAAAAGTAGTAACACATGAAATTTTTTTAAGAAGTTCTGGTCTCGACCAAAACCCTGGTCCATAATTAAAAGTCAAACACAAGATCTGGTGAGACTAAAGCAGGGAGTTCAATGTTAACACAACAGATGACGCTTAACCTTGTTTCACTATCCAAATAAGAAGCCAGGCTGGGAAATAGATGAAAAAGTTGATATGGCATTGATGCCTGTATGGAGAGTCCTGCTGGCAATAACACAGCTCTGGGTCCTGCAGAATCAGTCTAAAGCCACAGACCAAATTCTCTTAATACCAGCAATGGGGGTGTGGCCGTGCCAGGAGTCAGGGCCCACCTTACTTTCATGTAGCTGGAAGTAATCTTCAAGAGTGACAGTGTTCTGAGTCCTCTGTCTTACTACATAATCTGGCCTACCTCATGATTTCTCTCACTTCGTTGACAATTCCAAGGAAGTTCTCAAATTAAACATTTACATGTGAGTTAAACAGTCTATACAACTAATTATCTTCCTTAATAATCTTGATTATTCATTAATAATAATATTAATTAATAATCTATGATAAACAAAATATTGTCTTCTTAAAGATTTGCTAAATCAGGTGAGCATGCTATCAGAGGGACTACAAAGAGGAAGAAGAAATGGAGACAACTTATGTACAGCTTTAGTTCTTCCAGTAGTTGGATAGTTGTGAGATCTTTGACCCAACTACCTCTCTTAATTCTCTAGTTCACTAAAGAAATTGCCACTCATAGCTCTAAAATTATGTAATTCTTAAAACTCATCTAAGAACATAAATGACATGCTTTAAACATAACTGTAAGAACCACTTATTATATACATTCCAGATTTGGATTTCTAATGTAGTCATTTAGAACTCTATGCTGAATTTAATAAATGTATTTTTCTGTAAGAACATAAACAAAAGAGAAGTGTGTATGACTACTCAGACAGTTCAAGATAAATTCTCATGGTGTTCTTAGTTCAATTCCTCTTGTTCACAGCAAGATTTTTTTTTTTTTTTTGCTTTTTGGGTCACACCTGGCGATGCTCAGGGGCTACTCCTGGCTCTGCACTCAGGAATTACTCCTGGCAGTGCTCGGGGGACCATATGGGACGCCGGGATCGAACCCAGGCCGGCATGGGCCGGTCGCATGCAAGGCAAACGCCCTACCCGCTGGGCTATCGCTCCGCCCCCACAGCAAGAAAATTTTTCACATTCCTTTATCCCACAGTAGGATAATAACACAAGTGAAATGTTAATGTTTCTAACATCACAGTCCATCTCAATAAAATTGAATTCTCACCACAAAACCTGATCATTTACAGATCTGTCTATAGGAATACATCTCATTATTTTTATTAACAAAATCACCCAACTCTGAAAATCAAGAACATGGAAACATTTTATTAGCTATTATTTAATAACAGATCATACATATATCATACCATATTTACCTCTAAAATAAACATTAAAACATGGCAATAAATTAAGATTTGGAATAATATGAAACAATTTTAAAAATTGGCACTCAATATAGAAACAATATCCATTAAATGACATGTAGTTTTTTATCTAGTCTACAAATTTCCTGAGCTTTTACAAAATAAATGACATTATTTTTTTATTTATTAAGTTGATTTGTTTTTTGATTTATAAATTTATTGTATACTCCACAGTTTCAGTGGAAAAAAAACTATGTATGTATTGATTCATTTATGTGGTTAAGGATACAAAACCTTTGCATAGTTCTATTCTAAGCCTTTAGAATGTTTTATTTCCTACTATCAGATCTCTTTACCAAAATAAGTTAATTCAAAGCAATTATAGATCAGTGGCTCTTAATAATTTTCTTGTATTAGGTTTCACAGAAGATGTTTTAAAAATCCTAGTAAATGCTAATGTCTAGACCTCATTTCTAGGAGATTCTAATTTAATGAGTCAAGGGATCCTCCCAGGCATGTGATTTTGATTTTTGTTTCACTAACACTCCCAAATGTTTTATTTATTTTATGGTTTTGGACCACACCTGGTAGTACACAAGGATCTCTCCTGGCAGTGCTCAGATATCCATATGGGGTTCCAGGAGTAAAATATGAGTCAGCTCTGTGTAAGGCAAGTAACCTGCCTGCTTTACTATTTCTCTGGAACTTTGCCTAAATGCTTCTGAAAGGCCGTTGGATTTGAGAACTAATGGGTCAAAAGTTATAACACTGGTGTAGAATCAGACCCTGGAATAGGGTAATTACTTTTGTTTTATTTGTTTTGGGCTGGGGGACATACTCAGCTATATTCAGAATTTACTCCTGTGTCTATTCAGGCACCACACCTGGTGGTACATGGAGGACCATATGTGGTGTGGGAATAGAACCAAAATTGGCAATGTAAGGCTAGTGTGTTAGCTTCTGTACTGTCTCTGGTCCACCCTAGGGTAATTCTGATGCCTTTTCTTGTTGTTAGGGGCCATTACTCCTGGCACCATCCTCAGGGATCACATCTGGATGGGATCGGGGATTGTGGTGTAGGGTATCAAAACTGGATCAACAGAGTATAAGGCCTTACCCATTATGCTATCTCATGGCCCAATGACCCTTTTTTAAACTAAAAAATGGAAATACTGACAATTGTGAAAATATGTGTGAAGGAAATAGAACAGCTCATGACACAAGCAAGCTTTCAACATAACTGTTAGATTCCACTGTAAGTAAATCCATTCTCTTTTGGCAAAAGAGTGTAACAGAAATGCCACTTTTAATAGATTTGTACACTCTTAGCTTCATTCATATGAGATGTCAAGAGATGAAATTTTGTTTCTGAAGGAAAGCACAGTAATATGTGAAGTACAAATTCCTCAGTCCATGTCTGCCTGGCATGAACTCTGCCAACTCTTGTTGGCATCCCTTGGTAAACAGAAATCAATTAAAATAAATACCTAAATATGTTGTTTCTATAGACTCCTCTACTAAGAAAATATTATAGTATGTGAAATAGTAAACTGTAGAATTTAAATCTTAATCTATATTATTCTACTGGAGTAAATGGCTAGGAAAGCGAGTACAAAATTTAATCAACTATACTCAACAGCAAACTAACATCAGGATTACACAGTAGCCAATAAAGTTTAAAAATGTAATTTACTATAAGTAGGCCAATAAACAAAATTAGTACTACAGTATTAAAATTACTTATTTATGAAATGAAGTTATCAGCTATATTGTAGTTTTACTAATGAAATTATGAGAAAAACACTATTGTATAACATTTCTTGACAAAAACTCTTAGAACCAATAGCATTACCAACTATGGAAAAAAAAGCCTTCATTTTTCAGTAAACTCCAATGCTAAGTTATGAATAAGGAGAACAATGAGCTTTTAAGAACAGGTTATATGCTTTCTCTAAAATTTCAAAGTCAATCCCTAGTGAAAATGGTACAGAACTTTTAATAAAAGCAGACACCAGCAATAGCTAATAACTCTGAAAAAGGAAGAAATAATATCTTAATCTTAATCTTCATCCCTGCCCCCTCCCCCCCACACACAAAACTCTGCTTCAAATAAGACTGCATTCTGGGGCCAGAGCGATAGCACACAGGTAGGATGTTTGTCTTGACTGACCAGAGTCCAATCCCTGGCATCCCATATGGTCCCTGGAGCACTGACAGGAGATTCCTGAGCACTGTTTAGTATGACCCAAAAGGAAAAAAAAAGACCATGTTCTGATGGCTGGGGATGTGGCTCAAGTGGCGGAGCACAGGCCTTGCCTGCGGTGAGACTCCGGGTTTCATCTTCATTGTGAAGCACATCTCCCCACCCTATATTGTTGAATGTAGCGTCAATTTTGAATAATCAAGATTTAACTTATATTTCAAATGTTAGAACCATTAAATATTTGTCATATGTGGCAGTGTTTAATATTTAGATCACTAAAACTTGAATGGATAACTTACTAATTAAAGAAATACAGTTGCTCCTTTACTTACAAACTAAAGAAATAATTATAGTTGCTCCTTTACTTTTGTGTATTTATAATAGGTATAATGCTTATTCTACAAACATAACCACCATTTTTATTTCTTAAATTAATTTTAATATTTTATTATACCACCGTGAGATATACATTAAATAGATGTTCATGTCTGGGTTTCGGTCATACATTGTTTCAGCACCAATCCCTCCACCAGTGCCCATTTCCCACCACCAATGTTCCCCAGTCCCTCCCCTCTCCCCAGCCTGCCTCTATGGAGAGTTCTTTATTCTCATTCATTCTCTCTCTCTCTCTCTCTCTCTCTCTCTCTCTCTCTCTCTCTCTCTCTCTCTCTCTCTCTCTCTCTCTCTCTCTCTCTCTCTCTCTCTCTCTCTCTCTCTCTCTCTCTCTCTCTCTCTCTCTCTCTCTCTCTCTCTCTCTCTCTCTCTCTCTCTCTCTCTCTCTCTCTCTCTCTCTCTCTCTCTCTCTCTCTCTCTCTCTCTCTCTCTCTCTCTCTCTCTCTCTCTCTCTCTCTCTCTCTCTCTCTCTCTCTCTCTCTCTCTCTCTCTCTCTCTCTCTCTCTCTCTCTTTTTATTTTTTTTTTTGCTTTTTTGGGTCACACCCGGCAATGCTCAGGGGTTACTCCTGGCTCTGCACTCAGGAATTACTCCGGGCGGTGCTCGGGGAACCATATGGGATGCCGGGGATCGAACCCGGGCCGGCATGGGCCGGCCGCATGCAAGGCAAACGCCCTACCCGCTGGGCTATCGCTCCGGCCCCCTCCCTTCTCTTATACCCTGTGGCCTGCAATACATACACTCAGAGGCTATCAAACCATCATTTTTAGAACAACATTCCCATGTCTTCCAAATCTGACCTATCATATTCACTATTAATCTAAACAAGTCTCTCTGAACTGACAAGATGATTAAAAATGAAAACAAATCACTTACTTGAGGGATAGTCCTCATAGCAAGCAGCTGAAACAATTACTCAGGCCAGCAAGTAGTAGCCTGAAGTTCCTAAAGATGATCATGTTATAATCTAGACTCCACAGAATTTAGAAAGTCACTTTATTTCTCCAAGTCTGATCTTCCCCATTTAAAAGATAATGCAATGTTCTTACTCAGGTTGGTACAAAGAATATAGGAGATAACAAGGGTTATATAACAGTACTGTGAGACTGGTACCATTATTATACTTAATTTACAGGCAAGTAAACTGAAATACAGAGGTTAAGCTACTTGTCCAGGGACATATAACTGGCAAGTGGCAGAGTCAGAATTTAACCTGGCAACTCCAGAGACACAGTTCATTACTGTTATACTATCAACCTTACTAAGCTTTGATCTATTTTAACAGCAGTTGAGATAATAGGAAGTCACCAGATAATTAAGTTTTTCCAATTAAACATTCACTAGATCTGTCTTGTTAGTTTCACAAGCATACATAGAGTAGAAAGAGAACTCTACACATACTTCTCTCTCCTTAGTGGCAAAAAGATTAGAGGAGAAATAGTTCAACAGAGCCTCTTTTCCAACTACTCTTAGCTGATACTGTGTTTCCTCCACAGGCATAATTAAAAAATGGGAAAACCAAGACAGATTATAGCAAGGCTAATACTTTTCCCCTAATACCAACAGAAAATGTGAACTCCAGAGTTTTCCTTCCCAACTTGGGCCCATTGCTAAATTACTTTATCTTAATTTGGCCACTCTTAAATATGTGTGTATTTGTGTTTGTGTGTGTGTGTGTGTGTGTGTGTGTGTGTGACTGAGAGTGGATGGAGGAGGGGATATTCTCAAATTCTTCTCAGGTATTCAAAAGCCTAACACTTATAATTAAACACCTTGAAAGGACACCATTGTGTTTTCAAAAATGCTATAAATAAAAACCTTAAAAATAATGGACCTACTGTCATAAATATATAGGTACATATTATGATACCAATATCCAAGATCAAGTGAAACATATATCAGGAGGTCCTGTCAAAGGTGGAAATTATCACAAATGTGTGGGATTCAGAGGCTAGGTAAGACAGAAATGGAACAGTGTGCTGACAATTGTTGAGGGTACTAATGCCAACCTAGAACTGAGCATTAAATAGAGGCAAAAAGATACACATGACAACCCTTTAAAAGTATGTTCTGTAATTCACAGTCTCGAGGGGAAGGAAAAGAGAAAGAGAGAGAAATGGAAAGAAACCAAGAACCTGCCATGGAGCAGGGCTGGGGAGGGGGAGGGAACCGGGACGTTGGTGGTGGGAGATGGGCACTGGTGGCGGGATGGGTGCTGCAACACTGTTTGACCAAAACCCAAATATGAACTTTTTAATTGTGTATCTTTGTAATTTTAAAAATAAAAAAAATTTAAAAAAAAGTGAAGAAAGATAAAAAAAAATAATGGACCTACTGTATAAAAGATATTAAATGAATATCAAAATAATGTTTTCTGAGCAACACTCTATGTTAGGAACTACTTTATTTCTAGAGGTTAAAATAAGCAAAATAAAATCACCTATTTTTGCTGGAGCTTCGATTCTGATAAATATGTAACAGGAGATTATATATATATGCTGGCATGTTCATAAAATCTGATCTTTTATTTTACACTCTAGATTTGAAACTGCTAGTATGAATTGTATTCATTAGTTCTGAATCATGAATAATAACATCCTCAGAGAGCTAGCAGAGCATATGCCATTAGTACAATTGTGAACATTTTCTAAAGGATTGGTGGGAGTCGAAAGCATTTAGTGATCCTTTTATGTGTTGAGAGACAATGGGAATAAATGTAACTTTAGAGTTATTTTGAAAGAAAGCAGAGAGGATGACTTTAGGGATTTGATCCTAGAACAGGTCAGTTTTAATTTACGCAAACTCTATTGTTGAGCAAGTGTCCCTACACTCTGAAATTTCACCACCAAGAGGTTCTCTTAGGACAGCAAGCATCCAGAGAGCATGTGGGGAAAATACTTTGATAGAGGAAAATATTAAATCTCAAATGTAGTGATTTTCAAGTTGTGGCTGTTAAATGATGTATATATAACATTCAAGTGATCATATAACATTACCATTCAGAAATAAACAGAGTTGAAATATATGCAGAAAGGAAAAAGATGTCAAAAAGAGTT
The DNA here is from genome assembly GCA_021461705.1 of Cryptotis parvus. Taxonomy (NCBI): domain Eukaryota; kingdom Metazoa; phylum Chordata; class Mammalia; order Eulipotyphla; family Soricidae; genus Cryptotis; species Cryptotis parvus. Next base: position 73,192 of record JAJIBD010003886.1, on the reverse strand, counting down.
TCTGCCAAAGGTCTACTAAGGGTTAGTCCAAGATTCTGCAAAGAGAAGACAAACATTTCTCTTTTTTCCCCACTCTTGGGACTACGGGCTGCTCAGTGCTTAGAGCGAAAGTTTAAAATATTAATATTTATGAGTTAAAGCATGGTATGAGCTAAATGAACTTATATGCCTCAGATCTGGGAAACTCCACATGACACACATTATTCTTTGAGAAAATAGGGTAAGTTCCAAGTAACCAATTTATGGAGTCAGACTATTGGCTTAAGCAGGATGGATACTATTAACTACCATGATTCGAATAATCAATGTTTCCAAAATACCTTGCAAAATTGAAGAATTTTATAATAAGTGCCTTTATAAATGAACCATGCCAAAGATAAATGACAGACTGGGGTCTAAATTTTCTGGTGTGCTCCAGCACAATTTGATTACCATCAAATAACATTGGCAGAGTTCCTAAAAGAACTAATATTAGTGACACTGCGATCTATATTATGTAAATAACTACTTTTCTTCATTGCATTTGGACATGAAGGATAATGTGGAATAATTCAGTCTAACCCTATGGGGTCAGATGATGTAAACATAAGAAATACTCCTATCTCTTAAATGCTCCACCCAGACCACAATGTAGAAACTGGACTAAGGTTAGCCTGGAAACTTTTCACATATGTGACCTGACTTGCTTCAGTCATTAGATCACTGAGAAAAAGCTCAAAAAAAAAAAGAAAGCCCAAATCTGAAAACACTCTCTTAACAACTGAACCTCTATCTATGGAAAGATTTTGTCTTGGCACTGTGACTAAAGTAGCCAAAGGAAAAAACAATATTCTAATCAACTAAAACTATGTTATAGTTCTCAAATCATACAAAATTCATGAAGAAGTACAAATTAATGTTAATGTTTTTAATCACACTCAACAGTGCTGGGGCTGCTCCTTTCTCTGGACTTAAGCGGATTCTAGACAGTGCTTGGGAGAACCATTTGGTGATAGCAAGAGAACTCAAGCTTTCCATATGTAAAGCAAACACTCATCTCAATTGATCCATCTGTCCAGTCCAAAAATTAGAGGTTAGGACAGGCAGCAAAAAATGTTAGCAAAGTCAGGGGAAAGAAAGTATGCAGCTAATAGGTATAACAGAAGTTATCGGTGCGTCGGCCTCTCTCAACAGAACCTCTGCACATGGCTCTCCTTCACCCCTCCACTGCACACATAACCAGGTGCCTAAGTATCTCTGAAACAACCAACCTAACCCAGAACAATTTTTTCATACTGAAATGAGTTTCAAATCAATCCTAACAGACTGTAAAATTGTAATGTCAATTATTTTCAGTTAAGAATGCAAAACTGTTAAAAATCTTTAGCTTCCATCACAATCTTCACTGGAAATAGAAACAAATATACACTTTATTATGAAAATGTAAAATTATTACAGTATCTTTAAAAGTAAGTGTTTTCTAATTTTTTAATTAATTATATTACTTCCATATGCATGAAGAGTTAAGACTATTCTATGGTTAGAAATAGCATATTTAAGTTTCAGAAACTGTAAACTTTACAATTTCTTTGTACCATTTGTTTCTGAACATGCTTGTGTAATAGTATTGTTTTCATTTCTATTAACCCCTATTAGGATATAAATTCTTAAAGGCAGATCACATTCATTTATCTCTGTTTCTCAACTCTCTAGCAGAATACCTGACATAAAGTAGAAAACAAACTTTTTTTCTTTTTTGGTCACACCCAGGGATGCTCAGAGGTTACTCCTGGCTTTGCACTGAGTTATTACTCCTGGCAGGGCTCAGGGGACCATATGGGATGCCAGGGATGGAACCTGGGACGACTGTGTACAGACAAACACCCTACCCACTGTACTATTGCTTTGGCCCCAAATATTTACTAAATAAGCAGAAGTATAAACTCTACTTCTGATCCTAATATACAAATAAGTGTATACATACTAATAAGCACATACATAAAAGATACAGACATTAGATTTCTGTTGGCAAATATGGTAGTTGATCTGAGTACCATAAACATCACATTGTAAGAGATCATGCATTTTCCCAGCAAATGAACTTAATCACAAAGTAATTCCTCAAGGCTAATACGTAATCATTATGTTAGGAACTCATGCCATGGTGTCATAATAAATGAACTGAGGTATTCTAATAGAAAATTTAAAAATTATTCAAATTATGGCCAAAAGTCATATGAAAAGGTGCTCTTCATCACTAATCATCGCAAAGCAAAACAATAATGAGGTATCATCTCACACCATAGAGGCTGGCATGCATCCAAAAGAGCAAGAACAACCAGTGCTGGTGTGGATGTGGGAGAAAGGGATTCTCCTCCACTCTTGGTGAGAGTGCCGAATGGTCCAACTCTTTTGGAAAATATGGACATTCCTCCAAAAACTAGATATTGAGCTCCTATCTGACCCAGTGATACCACTCCTGGGAATATACCCTGGAGACCCAAAAACACACAGAAGAAACACTATCTGCACTTGATGTTCATCGCAGCACTATTCACAATAGCCAGAATCTGGAAACAACCTGAATGTCCAAGAACAGAAGACTGGCTAAAGAAACTGGTACATTACACAATGGAATACTAAGCAGCTGTCAGAAAGACTTAAGTCACAAAATTTACATGCAGATGGATGGACACAGAGAATATCATGCTGAGTGAAATAAAGTCAGAAGGTAAAAGACAGATATAGAATGACCGCATTCATTAGTGGTATATAAATATATACTAGTGCTCTACTAATTATGGGTAATGTTAGCTCCACACTAGAACTAAACATTGAATGTACACAAAGGGATTTACATGGTAAACCCTAAATGTCTGTAGAGCAAGCCACAATGTGTGAGAGAGAGAGAAATAAATAAGAGAAATAGTGCCTGCTATACAGGCAGGCTGGAGGAGGGGGGAGGGAACTTGGGGATATTAATGGTGGGTAATGGGGCACTGGTAGAGGGACAGGTGCTGGAAAAATGTATGACTGAAACCCAATCATGAACATCTTTTTTAATTGCACATCACTTGGTAGAATAAATTATTCAAATTATTTTGAGGTCTTCAAAATTTTTAAACAAATTTTTTTTCAAAATGCAAATCAAGGGCCAGAGCCCCTGTATGTGGTCAACCTTGCTTTGCTACCCAGGCATCACATAGTCATGGGTCCCCCATGCAACCTCTGGTGTAGCCCTGGAAGCTCCAAGTATCAACAGGGTGGCGTGAGTCAGCACAGGCACCTCAGGACCCAAGGAGCACTGCCTCCTCCAGTCCTTGCATTGACTCCTGCCAGAGCACACATGGATGGACCCTGGGCATCCTAAGTATCACTAGGTAGCTATCCCTTCTCCCAGGCAAAAGAAAAAAGCCAGTGAAAAAGACAATGGTTTTGAAAAAAGAGAATGGCTTCTATCTAAAAGCCTGGAAGAATCAGTGCTGACAGAAATGTCAGAACACCCTCATTCACCATTGGTGGAACTGTTCTCTGATTCAGGCTCTAGTAATATACAACAATGAATTCCTGCTGACTGTAAAAGATGAAATCCTAATCTTTTGGAGCTGTCTGGATGGAACTAGAAGGTGTCAATTTAAGCTAAGTAAATCAGATGGAGAAGTAAAAAATACTAGATCATTTCATTTCTACGTGGTATATAAGAAAAGGAAAGGAATGGATAACAACAAATAAAAACTAACTCTTGGACTTAGACAACAGAACTAAGGTTACCAAGAAAGTGGTGACAGCGGAGGGAAGGATAGCACATATTAGCATGACTGAAAAAACAGCAAACATGAAAAGTAGAAATGAAACCTGGCTAGATGTTCAAGTGCTTTGAAATTACTTTTAGGAATATATTCTTTTTTGTAGAGTTTACATAAGCAAGTCATTGATTGCTCAGGGAGCATACAGGACCAGACTTGCCTGATCACCTAGCTCTTAGCTGATCTTATCTTTCTTCCTGTTCCATTTCTTTCTGCTATCCTTTCCTATTCTTTAAAAGTGTGTCTATATAAGGTTATAGTTCACTAGAATGAACAAAAGTAGGATTTTAATATATATTATTAAAATAACCTGACTTGACACAACTACTAGTCATAATACCACTTACTGAATGTTTACAATGTATAAATGGTTGTCTTAACCACTTTGTCACAACATTAATCCCAATTATAAGGTAGGTATTATTGCCCTTTTACTAATTTTTTAATTATCAGGTACCAAATTGTTGGCCTTAGAGATAATTTGGACCTCTGTTTTCATCTTACATTTTAAAATAAGGAAAAGAAGAACAGAAGGAAAGATAATTTTGCTATGTAGATGGATGGCTGGTACGGAAACAAACACACAAGTGAAAATATACCCTCAAAATTTCAGTTTTTTAAGGAAAAAGTCTACATTGTCAACAAATGGTCATACTTCAGATTATCACACTATCAGGTTTGAGCAATAGTACAGCAGTTAGGTTGGATCCCTGATGCTCCATATGGTCACCTGAGCACCACCAGGAATAATTTCTGAGTGCAGAGTAAGGAGTAATCTCTGAGCATTGCTGGTTGTGGTCTCGCCACAATAAGGTTCAGATTATTACAAAATATCAAAGAGATACATGCATTTTCATGCTCAGTGTAGCACTGTTCACAAAAGTCAAGGCATAAAAATCACCTAATAAATTGCAACTTTCAGGAAAAAAGACATATAAAGCAACGAATTCCCCAAAATAATGGCATTTAATTCATTAATGGTTGGATCCCCCTCAAATTATAAGAACACAGAGAGACCCAGGATATATTCAGCCATAAAAATGCAAAAATCCTGCCACCTGCAACAACATGGATGAACCAGAGAGTATGTTATTTGAAATAAGACAGAGTCAAAAGACTTCCACTATACTTAAAATCATAAAAATATCAAATTCATAGAAACAGAGAGTAGGATGGAGGTCCCCAGAGACTGAGGAAAGGAGAAGATAGTGGTTATATACACTTTCAGTTAGAAAATGAACGAATGCTGCGGATCAAAGTTATAGCACAGTAACTACAGTTACACTGAATACCTAAAAGTTGCTATAACAGCAGAGTTTTTCTGTTCTTGCAACAGCAATAATAAAAATGCAAATATGTGGGTTTAAACTATGTTAACCTTATTGTGATAAACATTTCACAGTGTTTACATATATTATATCATATTGCACACCTTAAATTTAATATTATATTTCAACTACTGCTCAATAAAGGTGGAAAAAATGGTATCATTAGATGATCAATTAGGCCAAAGAGGAAGGTTTGGGCTAACCTGGAGGAAAAGTAGCCTTTTATTGCTGAAAGCAGTGTAGAATTAAAAACTTATTTTTATCGCTAGTCACTATTTATTGATAACGAATACAAATTTTATGTCTAAAACTTAACAGGAGTCAAATCCATTTCCTTGTGTCAAAACCAGTACAATTCTTATTTTTTTTTCTGCAAAAAATCCATGCAGGATTTTGACATCAATATTCCTTCTCATGGCAGAAGGATTAAATATATTCAGGGAAGAGAGATATTAAGGAACATATACTGTCTTAAGCTTGGGATCAAAGTGAGAAAATCATTTGAACTGCAAACACCACATATTTATGCGCCTCATTTAAAATCTTCACTTGTGGGCCCTGAAGGCAATTCCACAACCAGTTAACCAGAATGGAACTCCTCTATCATCTTCATCTTAATTCACTTCCCTTTTGGTTCAACATCTCTCAGTCACAGCATTAATCACAGAAGGAAGAAAATAAAACTCCAGAATTAACAGCTTAGTTTTACTACTGCCATTATTTTTACTTTTCATCTGTACCAAACTGCAAGTGCTAATATGCAGTAGTCAACCTGAATTGTTAGTTCCTGCAATGAATAAGGTTTTCAAATCAGACAGCAATTTGCCATCTATATCTCTAAATCAAGTTAATGTTATTTAATATCCCCATCTATCTTCTAACTGAGCCCTCCTGATCTTACATAAACAAGATGTCTCTTCTTTAATTTATTGTGAAACATCCACAGTAAAATTGTTGTGAGGAAGTGATCAAAGTTTCAGTGTGTGTGTTGGGGGAGGGAATGACTGGAGATGTAGCTGTGGCAACGTCCTTGCCTTGTATGTGGGGATGCCCTGGCTTCAATCCCCAGCATCACACATACACACAAAAACCCAATGAAAATAAGAATCTCCTATGTATGACATTCTAGCATATGCAGACTCTCCACTTCCCAAAGAGATGCCTAAAGTACTTTTGTCTCAATACATTCTTAATGGGTAAGACTTTCAATAAAGGATGAAAGAGGAAACCTGTTAAGAGCCATCCACAGGAAAAAAAAAAGAAAAACATTAATTTGAAGAGATACGTGCACACCTATGTTCACAGCAGCACTTAGTACACAAGACAGATATGGAAAGAACCCAAATGTCCCATGACAGATGAATGGATAAAGACGTGTGGTATGTATACACAATGGAATACTACCAGCTGTGAAAGCAAAGACATTTTGAAGTTCACTGCAATTTGGATGAAACTGGAAGGTATTACATTAAGCAAATAAGTTAGAGGAAGAAGGGTAAATAGAAGATTATATTACTCTGTGGTATACAGGAAAACAAAACAAGGAAGGGAATAGGCAGTATCAAAGAATGACTGGATTGTTTACAATCTTAGGCCTTGGATTACAAAATTCAGAGTACTGAGCAATGAAGTAGGGTGGGTTGGGATAGAGGAAAAGTGGGCTAGAAATAATCCAAGGACAGTTGTGGAAGGTCTTGCAAACTATAGAGGTGTGGGTTGTAGTGACTTAATTATGTACATAAAAATACCCCATAAAATTTACACTATTTTAACAATGCCACCTAAACTAGGATCTCTTTTAAATTAAAGCAGAAGGCAAAGTTCAAAATAACTTCCATTTAAAAAATCAGCCACAAAATAATACTATACCATTCCATTTCCGTAAAATGAAAATTCAGTAAGAGAACTGATTACGGTGCTGGAAATCAAAATGATGGCTACTTCCAGATTGAAAGGGGAAGACACTGATGAGAAAGTGGCTGATAGAAGCTTCTGGGATACTACAGAAATTGTACATGTTGATCTAAGCAGTGGTTTATGAATGTGTACAGATAGACATTGCGGCCGCGCAGTTCATCAATAAATGCTCAAGATTAGAGATGACTACAAGAGTATGCCACCCGCGACGGCAGAGCCTGGCAAGCTACCCGTATTGTATTTGATATGCCAAATACCAGTAACAATTATAGACCTCATTCCCATGACCTGATGGAATGGTTTGAGGCTCTTTATGTTCCTGGAGCAAGCAGATGCCCTTGGGCTCTACTAGCATGAGACAGGACATATGGAGATGTTACTGGTGCCTGCTCGAGCAAACCAATGATGAATGGGAAGACAGTGACAGTGATACAGATATACAAAAAATTCACTGAGCTGGGTGCTCAAAGAAATGGGGAGCATGCTTGACAAGCACCAGGCCAGAGTCTCATCTCCAGATCATAAGATCCTAACAGCAAGATGTAGCCTTGATAACTCAAGCACTGTCAGGCGAAAGCAGCACCACATCATTGGTCCTAAGCATTGAAACTTTTAGGCCCACATGATTGGAGTTTGGTTCCAATCAGAACAAGGTTAGAAAAAATTCTATTTGATCTATAAAGTAACTTTTCAATGTTTTTAGATTATTGTTGCCTATGATAAACTTCTTAATGATGAGGAACAGTAAATGTAAGTTCAGTATATCTTTAAAAGCAACAAGGAAAATGGACGAAGGACAGCCTGTGTTAACCTTCTGCATCTAGGTAAGGGAACCACGAATCCAAAGAAGTGAGTGAGCTGTTGTAGTCAGGTGTCTGATTCATGGACAAGAGACCAAGGAGAGAATAAGGCTAATAGGCAGCACAAAATGCCAGAGGGTCTCCTCTCTCCCTTTTGCTAGTTCTCAATTCATCTACTCACAAAATGCAGTTCTTATGGCAATTTCTGTTAAATTACTGTAATTTCTCCAAGAGAATTTTTTGGAAATCATTTCCCCAAAATCTATTAAGTAGAATTTTAGGCACAAGAAATATAAACACTACCATCTACATTATTAGCTCTGGAAACTACCCCAAAAACCCCTATGAGTTATGGGATCGTAGTATACACCCCATCTGAGAGCTTTCATAAGCTGTTGGAACCATGCGCTGTGCTTTTCTGACAAATTTATGGAAGATGTTTCTGAGTCACAAAAAAGGGAGTATATGAAACCCATGAGCAAACAAACCTAGATTAAGCAACTAATCATTTCCAATCCCACCACTCAACAGTAACGACAACAACAAAAAAAGTGATGTAATGGTCAATCTGAGACAAAGAAAGTATAATGAACAAGGCCCAATAACAAACACAAGTGGGTGACTTCATTCTCACCTTTATCACGATCATAGAGTAAATCTTCTGTGGAGCAAGGGCTACCATCATGGGATTCCGGGGACAAAAAGGGGAGATACAGGGTGAATGACTGCTGCAGCTACTGCTGCGCTCCTGGACAGAGGGTGTCTGGGTATCAATGCTGCGCGTGCTGCTGCTCCGGTAGTGAGCAGGGAGTGGAGCTCTCCGACCATCTGGTATCTCCAAAGGCTGTAAGAAGAACCAACATGCAATATGACCAACAGTACTTATAGTTCACACAGAAAGCAAACTACAGGGCAATTCCTTTACATTCATATTCCACGAATACCATTACCGTAATAGATTCTGCAGAGAGGAAAGATATGCATCTCATATCTTAATTGATGGAGTTTATCTTTATTCAACATTTATGTTTTCAAATCCCAAAGTAGTTAGATTTGAAAATATCTAGCATAAATTATCTTAAAATTTCCATAGCTCTCTGGAGAGGTTAGCACTTCCAACAGCACACCTTCTAATATAGGGCTTCTTTTAACACTGTACTCCTTGTGTCAAACACTCTACCTAGCGTACAGTAGACATTCAATAAACACCTTTTCAATAAATTAATAAAACCGTTTGAAAAAAAAATCACTCTGATCTAAGAGAAAAGAGAAACATTTAATTCACAGATATAGATTTTTCTGTTTATTATTTCCTTTATCAACTTTTGAGCCCAGGAACAGAATAATGTTTTCATTTCCTTTGCAAATTACCCAGTATTTATTTCTATTAAAGAACTTATACTCAATGGATATCTGAACACATCTTGGAACAATCCACTAATTTGGTATTCACCAAGCAGGACTACCCCTAATTTTATTTACTTCTAATACTCTGAGTGGCAAAATAAGAAACTTTATTGTTTGCTCTGATTTGGGGCCATGCTCAACAGTGCTCAGGTTTATTATTCCTGGGTCTGTGCTCAGGGTTCACTCCTAACACTACTTCAGGTGACCATATGGACTGCCAGAGATTGAACCTGAGTTGACTACATGTAATGCAAGAATCTTACTTCCTGTATTATCTCTTTGCCCCCAAAAAACAAAATATGAAACTTTTATAAAATCATGAACTGGGGAGATAGTACAGGGATTAGGAACTATAGAAGGCACTGGTTTAAATCCTGAAACCACATGGCATCCCAAGCTGTGCCAGGTGTAGCTTTGGAAGTCCCAACTGCTGGCAAACACTAGGATGGTCCTGCTGTTTGCCAGCCCTGCAGGGCTGAGCATTACACATCCCTGAGAACTTGCATTCAACCAAACATCCCAACTGGTGGCCAACTGTCAGGATAATTAAATAATACATTTTGGACTTGAGAAGACCTTATAGCTAATTAGTCCAATGTCTTTACAAATAAAGAACCAATAGTTGAGTGCTCTTAGAGACACAACTAATTAAAGAACAACAGAGCTTCTGTGGAAGTGGACTTTCTGTACTGCTTCTGTTGTAAAGACAGCTCTTACTCCATTTTCTACATTGGATTGTGAAATGATTTAAAGTATTGAAATTTTTTATCATACAGCTAATATTGCAATGGGGTGACAAATTCTTAGCACATTTGCAACTTATTTTTACTATTCATTGCTTACTCTGAGCAACTCTGTTATTGCTAGCTTTTCAGAAAAAGAAGGGGAAAATAGAGCAGGGTAAAATTAAGAGGGCTTAAAATGTATCTATTTCCTATTACAAGAAAGATGATATTTCTATTCATAGACAAATCTTCATATATCTAAGAAAAGTCTACAAATACAAAACTTAAACAATCCTTACAATCTGATAACCATTATTCTATTATAAAATAACACTGAATTATTTGGATTTTATTTCATTAAAAGTAAAAACAAAACCTACCAATTTGGGAAAGAATTCCAATATTCCCAAAGGAATATTAACTTAGTCAAACACTAAGAAAATGTTATATAACTTCATCAGTTAATATTTTTATCTTTCATACAACTAAACTTTTAATTTTAATTACAAAATCTTAAAAATAACAAGCAAAAACTTCATAAGTGCAAGCTTTTTTGAAGCAGAATAACATAGAATGAGAAGGCCACCTGTTTAAAAAAACTTTTTTAAAACATATTTGAGAGTTTCATGACACATTGAAGTTGATATTTAAGTCAAGGAAAATGTTTAATTAAGTGTCAGTTATGAAATAAATGAAAGAACAATGTAGAAATTTAAGGATGAGTAAGAGTGAGCAAGCAAGAACTTTTAGTTATCTTCCTAATTAATAAAATATTTTGCCCATTCATTTTAGTCAAAAATCTTTTTTATTTTGTGTTTTTGGGGGTCACATTCAGTGATGTTCAGGGGTTGCTACTAACTCTGCACTTAGGAATTACACCTGTCAGTGCCTGGGGGACCATATGGGATGCCAGGGATCAAGCCTGGGTCAGACATGTGCAGTCAAACCCCCTACCCACTGTAGTATGGCTCCAGCTCCCAAAACTCTTTACTGAATATACACATACTGCTTCTTTTTTTTGGGGGGAGGGGAGGAGTAAGATTAGTGGCCACACCCAGCTGTGCTTGGGGCTTACTCCGGGCTCTGTGCTCAGGGATCACACCTGGCAGGACTCAGGGAACCATAAGTAGGGCAGGGGATTGAATCTTGGTCAGCTGTGTGCAGTGCAAGGGCCTTATCCTCTTTACTATCTCTCAGACCCCAAGATATATAATTTAATAGGTTCTTATTGAGATATCAAGAGTTTACAATGCTGATATTATTCTATACTTGCAGTGTGGCTTTTCCATTTCTTAACTGTAACTGGATAATATATAATATGTCTCAATTTCCTTAGCTAACTTTTGCTGCAGAGTATAATAATTAGAGTAAGAGCTGGTTTCAGGAACCAACATACTGACATGAAATAACAAACAGTAATATAAAGGCTTAGAACATTGTTATATTAATGGGACACTTTTGTATTTTTTAGAAATTGGCAGATTCAAGAATGGTGACATTTTTGTTCATTAAAACTTTGAATCATGGTTAATCAGAAACCTAAAAGTTCTGAAAATTAACATTTTAGTTAAGAATGTATAGGCTATCCCAACAATGTGTAAAATAAGAGGGAGAGAGATGCAGAGACAGAGAGAGAGATAGAGAGAGAAAGAGAGGAAACTGGGGTACCTGCTATTAAGGCGGGTGGGGGATGGGAGGGGAGGGGTACATTGGTGGTGGAAATGGGGCACTGGTGGAGGGATGGGTGCTGGAATACTGTATTACCAAGAACCAATTATGAACACCTTTGTAATTGTATGTTTCACGGTGGTATAATAAAAAATTAAAAAAAAAGAATGTATAGGCTATCCCAGAATAAAAGAGCTACTATAAAATTAGAATATAATTAATGTAAAAGCATGTCTCAGTAAGCTTTACATTCTAATATCATTTTGCTGTTATTCTTAAATCAGCAATGATAGCTCATCCTCAAGAAAATAAAATCAATTTCACTTCCTTATATTATGGCTACTAAATGACACTTTATTTATACGTTAAACAATCTAGTGGTTAATAGCTAGGAGATGACATAATTTCCAAGGATTTCTTTCTAACATAATATATATGAAATATTTAATATGAAAACCCCCAAGGATAGCTAAAGCAATCCTCAGGAAAAAGAAGATGGGAGGCATCACCTTACCCAACTTCAAACTGTACTACAAGGCAGTAGTAATTAAAACAGCATGGTATTGGAATAAAAACAGACCCGTGGACCTATGGAATAGAATTGAGTATCCTGACACCCAACCTCAAACACATGATCATTTAATCTTTGATAAAGGTGCAACGAGTCTAAAATGGAGTAAGGAAAGCCTCTTCAATAAGTGGTGTTGGGAAAACTGGGCAGCGACATGTAAAAGAATGAATTTGGACCTGTGTCTAACACCATGCACAAAAATCAGATCAAAATGGATTAAAGATCTCAATATCAGACTTGAATCCATAAAGTACATTGAAGAAAATATAGGAAAAACCCTCCATGACATTGAAGCTAAAGGCATCTTCAAAGATGAAACATCACTAACAAAGCAACTAGAAGAAAAGATAAACATATGGGACTACATGAAACTAAAAAGCTTCTGCACCTCAAAAGAAACAGTGACTAAGATACAAAAGCAGTCCACAGAATGGGAAAGAATATTCACCCAATACCCATCTGATAAGGGGTTAATATCCAGGATATATCAGGCACTGGTAGAACTTTACAAGAAGAAAACAAACAACCCCATCAAAAAATGGGGAGAAGAAATGAACAGAAACTTCAGCAAGGAAGAAATTCGAATGGCCAAAAAACATATGAAAAAATGCTCATCATCACTAATCATCAGAGAGATGCAAATCAAAACAACAATGAGATACCACTTTACACCACAGAGACTGGCACATATTCAAAAGAACAAGAACAACAAGTGCTGGCGTGGGTGTGGGGAAAAGGGGACACTCATCCATTGTTGGTGGGAATGCAGGCTGGTACAGCCTTTCTGGAAAACAATATGGACTTTCCTCCAAAGACTAGAAATTGAACTCCCATTTGACCCAGCCATACCACTCCTGGGAATCTACTCTGGGAAGCCAAAAATACGCAGCGGAAACACCATCCCTACTTTTATGTTCATAGCAGCATTATTCACAATAGCCAGAATCTGGAAGCAACCAGAGTGCCCGAAAATCGATGACTGGATAAAAAAGCTTTGGTACATCTACACAATGGAATACTATGCAGCTGTTAGGAAAAATGAAGTTATAAAATTTGCCTACAAATGGATGGACATGGAGAAGATTATGTTGAGCGAAATTAGCCAGAAGTAGACAGATACAGAATGACTGCATTTATCTGCATAACATAAATATATAGGTACATAATATGATACCAATATCCAAGATCAAGTGAAACATATATCAGGAGGTCCTGTCAAAGGTGGAAATTATCACAAACGTGTGGGATTCAGAGGCTAGGTAAGACAGAAATGGAACAGTGTGCTAACAATTGTTGAGGGTACTAATGCCAACCTAGAACTGAACATTAAATAGAGGCAAAAGATACACATGACAACCCTTTAATGTATGTTCTGTAATCCATAGTCTGGAGGGGAAGGAAAAGAGAAAGAGAGAGAAATGGAAAGAAATCAAGAACCTGCCATGGAACAGGGCTGGGGGAGGGGAGGGAACCGGGGACGTTGGTGGTGGGAGATGGGCACTGGTGGCGGGATGGGTGCTGCAAACAATTCAGTATGATTTGTTGGCAAAGTGCTACACCGTTTCAATGAAACAATGTATGTTTTAACTGAACTAAAATAAATACATGTTTAATCACTAAAAAAAAATGCACATGATGGCTTCTAAGTGTATGTAGTGCAACCCACAATGTGTAAGAGAAGTAAAAGAGAGAGAGGGAGAGAGAAAAGAGATAAAGAACCTGCCATTTAGGCAGGCTATGGGAGGGGGAGGGAATTGGGGACATTGGTGGTGGGAAATGGGCACTGGTGGAGGGTTGGGTGCTGGAACACTATGTGACCGAAACTTCCAAACATGAACAACATTGTAATTGTATATCTCAGGGTGGTATAATAAAATGTTTAATTAAAAAAAATAAATACATATACAGAAAAAAAAGAAATATTTAATATGAAATGTCTAGGAAGAGTAAAATGGCTCAACCTTTAGGGAGTGTAATTTTAACATTAATCATAAAAATTTAAAACACATAAATATTTTGAAATAGCACTTTCACAGCCAGAAGTTGCTTGCAAAAGGATATTTGTTTTCTGAAATACTATTAATGATGGCAAAAATTCTTAAACATTCTGAACGTTGGACCAGAACAACAGTGTAGCAGGTAAAGGTGTTTGCATTGCAAATGGTCTACCCATCCAAGTTAGTTTTCCAGCATTCCATATGGTACCCCATGAGCACTGCCAGGAGTAATTCGTGAGTGTAGATCCAGTAGTGACCCCTGAGTATCACCAAGTGTGGGTGGCCCCAACCCAAACAAACAAAAAAATTCTAAATATAGCACACATATATCCTACCCCACACCCCAAAAAGGATATGCAAAAACTATCAATATGCTCAAATTTACTGAGTACACTGAGTTACATTTGCAATATACTAGTGCAAACTAAACGGTTTGGATTTAGATATTCATTTTATTTCTAACTACCTAACATGTAAAGGAGTCAGATACAGTGTTACATTAAATCATATTTTAGTTCCTCAAAAAGGCAAAATTTAATCTAGAAGCTACTTGATTTCTTTGAGAATACTTTAATAATTTGATCAAACGTAGATTCACATTAGTACTGTCCAAATTATCTGGTAGAGAGGCAATTTATAAAGTATTTTAGATGAATTCAAAATAATTAAATTTGAAATAAGAGAAATACAAATTCACAAAACTGAGGATAAAGCACAGGATTAAATAATTGTGATGCTAGATTAGGCAAGTTTTTTAGATAGGACATTGAAAGCACAAAGGAATAAATTAAACATCAAAATTTAAAATACTATGCTTCAAATATGCTTATCAAGAAAATATTAAAGTGAAAAGACAATAGATTGGGATTTAACTGGTAAATGCTTGTAATCCAGAAAATAAAGAACTATGATAAAGAATTTTTACAAAAATAGCCCCAATCTTAAACTGGGTCAAAGATGGGTTGGAGTCATAATACAACAGGTAGGTTGCTTGCTTTGCATGCAGCTAATCTGGGTTTTAACACCAGCACACACTATGGTTCTCCGGTCCCATTAGGAGTGATTGGTGAAAAGAGCCACCAGGTAATGGTGTTAAAAAGAAAAGTAAATAAAAAGGTTACTGGTACATTCACTGTATCACTGTCTTCCCGTTGTTCATGGATTTTCTCAAGCCGGGCACCAATAACATCTCCATAAGTCCTGTCACAAGCAAGTGTAGCCCAAGGGCATCTGCTTGCTCCAGGGACAGGAAGAGCCTCAAACCATTTTTCAGGTCATGGAATTGAGATCCATAATTTCTACTAGTTTTTGGCATATCAAATAAAACACGGGTAGCTTGCCAGGCTCTGCCGTGTAGGTGGTATACTCTAGAAGGCTCTCATCTCGAGCATTTACTGATTACTGTTTCAGTTTTTCAAAATAAGATATACAAATAACCAATAATTCATGTGAAAATACGCATAACACCATGCATGATGACTTACCACTTCAAACAAAAGATGATTCCTGAACTTAAAAAAGACAATTATAAGTACTGGTGAGATGGAAAGAAATGGAACCTGCATCACTGCTGGTAGGAATAACAATCACTTTAGAAAAAAGTCTGGCAGTTTCTAAAGTCTGGCAGTTTCTGAAGAGTTAGCATACTAGCATTTCTCCTTCAGTAAATACCCAAAAAGAAATAAAAAAACATTATATCCACATGAAAACCTATATATATATAAATTTTATAGCAGTATTATTCATAACAGCCACAAAGTGAAAATAATCCCAATGTTCATCAACTGATATTTGGTTAAATAAAATTCTACAATTGAGTTTTATTTGGCAATAAAAAGGAATGAAGTGCTAATACATGTTACAACATGGATGAACCTGAAAACCATTAGACTAAGATAAAAAGGCAATTAGAAGGCACTTATTACATGATTACATTTATACTGAAATGTCTAGAAGGGCTAAATCCATAGGGTTATAGAAAGTAGATTAATAGTCACTTACAAAGGGACATTGGAGGGAAATCACTGCTAAATGAGGGGTGACTACAAAAAAGATATGGTATTTAAAATGCTGAAAAATCCATGGTGATTTTTATACAGTTTTATGGCATTGCTGAAAAACACTGAATTACACACATAATGGTAAGTGACTTATATCTAATTAAGCACCTGCCAAAAAGGACTTCTGAGCAGTTCACTAAGGACAAAAGCAATTAAAACACCTCACGTAAGCTTACCTTGGATATTTCTTCCTTCCCATTATTTTCTCTAATGAATACCTTTTCTAATTCAGGACTTATTCCTTCTACACTGCAGGGCACACGTGAAACAGATGATTTTGGCACTGTTATATTCGACAGTGGCATAGGGACTGATCTTGATCCAGTAGCCTAAATATAGAAGATAAAGTGGTGTTAAGTTATTTTGCTCAAAGAAATCAAGTACAAAAAAGCGTGTTAAATCTTAAAGATAAAATTCAATGAGCAAAATTATTATCATATTTCATATTAAGGTTCAAATATACATATTGAAATTTAGGCTTAAAATAAGAAAGGTAAATATTGAGTGTAAATAATACTTTATGTAAATTTAAAGGTAAAACTAATATGTACATTTGATCAACAGAAGGGCACTGTCTTCAGTACTGCTTAAAATCGTTTCCATTTTCTGTTTTCACTGAAAAAGCATATTTGAAATAATGAAAGTTAAATTTATCCTGCGACCCTTTGTACAACTTTCTCTGTATGTATTCAAAAATTTCCCCTGCACTGTAACAACTTTCTTGGAGCCAGAATGATAATACAGCAGGTAGGGCATTTGCCTTGCAAGCAGCTGACCCGGGTTTGATCACCAGCATTGCATATGGTCCCCCAAGCACTGCCAGGACTAACTCCTGCATGCAAAGCCAGGATTAACCCCTGAGCATTGCTCGGTGTGACCCAAAAAGCCAAAAACAAACACACACAAAAATTGTTTCCTAGTATTTTCATTTCCATTTTGTCAACCATTTAATAAAACCTGATTACTAAGTAACGTGGCAAGAGTATCACGTTAAGTTCTACAACCCTCAACACTTAAAGTCAACTTCAAAAGTCCTTTGGGAAAGTTCTTAAATACAGAGCTATCGTAGGGGAATGGTGTCAAAAGCCTACGATGAGCCCAAAGATGCTCAAGTAATGTACACACAGAAAGAAAATGATTTTACCTGGTAAAAATAAAAATGACATATGATTCTTATAATATTTTGAATGATTAAAGTTGACATACATGAGTCATGATGAGGTGAGCTGCTAATCACTGACTAACGCTTGAATAATCGTTCCCATAGTCAGTGCTGTGCTGCCATCTGTGAACTGTTGCATTAATGTACTTTTGTTTTGTATTAAGGCATGAGTTCTTTTCATATCAAATATTTTTCTTTATGTACTTTTATGAATTTTTAAAATAGTTCACCTACCGTGATTTATTTTTAAATATGGTAAGAGTCCATCAAAAGAGTCCATCTTTTAATCCCCATTTTTATGAATTCTCCATGCAAGTTCCTTGAGCTATCAACTGCTAATCCCTCGACAGAGAGCTTCACTTTTTTATTTATTTGTTGCTGTTTTTTACCCTTTATTAAAACGCCATGATTTACAAATTTCCTCACAGTACAGTTGTCACAAGCGTTCACTGTTCCACACCATCCCACCATCAGTGAGCCCCTACAGCCACCAAAGGCCAACGCCACCCACCCACTCCCCATCCCAGCTCCCACAGCTGCCTGCAACTACAATGATCATTGCAACATAGATATGGGAAAGGCCCTGGGAAGGACCTGACCCTAATCTGGGTTGTTACGTTAGCCTGGCATGTGTCCGTGAAGCAAGAAGCTGCAGCAGCAGACAGCCCAACTTTAATTGTTGCAATTTTATAGTACATGTATGGCAGAAAAAAAAACTTTTAAAATGTTCTTTTCTAGAGTTTGGCATTGCTTTTCCATACAACCTTTGAAAACAATTTTCCAAGAAACAATGCCTTTGAAATTTTCCAGTGACTCAAAATTTGTCCATTACTGAGTAATCTGCTGTTTGAGAAATATTTGTTTTTTTTTAAGCACGGTTGTGTTAACACTACCCACTTATGTCTCTTTCATATCCACATCCTCAATAGTATTTATGGCTTGCTTTTCTTTTAAATGGAATTCTAGGCACTTAGTATTTTTCATTCTATGTTCTAGTGAATTATTTAGCTATTAATAATCACACTGATTTGTGTAAATATATATGTACACACATACATACATATATTATTTATAGCTATAAATCTATTCACACATGTACACAGGCTCCTGTCCCTCATAGTTCTGTAATGTCACAAACAATAGGAGCTATGAAAGCATTTTTCATTCTAGTATTTTGTTTGTTGTGATCAGGGAGGGTTGTATAAGGGATTATTCCTAGTAGCGTTTGGGTGCCAGACCCAATGCACCGGTGATGAAAAGGTTTGAACCTAGTGCCTTACACATGCACTGCCACCAAACACATTCCTAAACCTAATACTTGATTTGTAACCTTGGATGCTGACATGCATTTTCTAAATTCTTTTGAAAGTCCTATATTACAGTAGTCAGAGGTTTGTTTGTTTTTGTTTTCGGGTCACACCTGGCAGTGCTCAAGGCTTATTACTTTTGGCTCTGTGCTCAGGGATCTCTCCTGAGGGGAACAAGGGACCATACGCAGGACGAAGCACAGAAATGGGACTGGCTTCATGTGAGCCTTATTTCCTACCAGAGATCTTGGTGTATTTAAATTATACTCTAGGTTCAACTTTCTATCTTACAATAATTTTAGTATGTAGAGAATATGCTATTTTTATGCAGAACCCAAACAGCAAATGAAAATTGATAGTGTGTATGTTTTTAAAAATTAAGTTAGCAGTCCAATATATCTAATATAAATATATGCACTGGGCTCTTACAGAAAAAGGTGACTGAAATGATTAGTATATTAATTAATATTATTAAGTTAAGAAGAAAAACTAAGGCATATGTGAAATTTTGCTTGAAATGTCTTAGGCTAGTTTTACCTCCTGCACATTTGTTTTACAGTGTTGATGAGGTATATTTGGCACATATACTCTAATTTTATGCATGCAATTCACTTTGTAAATATATATACAGCTATCCAATTATCAGTGTAATCACATTTTACAACCGTCTATCATTATGCTCTGAAACTCCCCAGGGCCTCTTTATTGTTACTCCTGACCCCTAGTATTTTCTGCCTCGATAATTTAACCTTTTCAATATTTAAAATAATGAGTCATACATTATACTATGTGACTCAATTTAGCATGATGTTTTTGAGATCTAACCATGCTTCTGTTTTATATATATATGTATAAATATATCACTTGTTTTTTATCAATTATATAGATGCATGAAATTTAGTTTTTATTCATTCACTGGTTGACTTTTTTGATGGATCTTTTTTTTTTTTTTTTGCTTTTTGGGTCACACCCAGCAATGCTCAGGGGTTACTTCTGGCTCTACACTCAGGAATTACTCCTGGCGGTGCTCGGGGACCATATGGGATGCTGGGGATCGAACCTGGGCGGCATAGGCCGGCCGCGTGCAAGGCAAACGCCTTACCCGCTGGGCTATCACTCCAGCCCCGGTTGATGGATCTTCGTCTCCTTTTTTACTACTGAGTAGTATCTCCATGAACACTGAAAGACAAGTCTTTGTATGCATCCTTCTGTCTTTATGTGTACATCATTTTTATTTATTGTGGGAAGATAACAGAGAGGGTTTTTTTTTATAGACTGGGTCAGCTGTATGTTCAACTTTTGAAGAAAATGCCAAAATGTTTTCCATAGTGGTTATATTTTGTGCCCTCAGCAGTAACTGCGACTAAAAGTTATGTTAAAATTATAGTACCTTATCTTTAGTTGTAATAGTTTTACTCATTTGCTTTAATTTTCAAATTGTTTACCATATCATACACAAATTTTTCTAACAATGCTATTTCTTTTTTATTGCTCTTTTTTACTGCCCTTAAACTACTAGAAAATACTAACAATGATTACAGACATCGTGACTTCATTTTGGCGAGAGGAGCCTCCCCAGTAGTACTCAGGAGATTCAGTCTAGAGATGTATACCTACAAGTTACATAACAGACAGTGCTGGGCACCTCCAGGTCACCACAAAAGTGCATGAGAGGGTTGAAATATGTTGTGCCAAAGATGGCTCTTGGGTTGTAAACATAAATGCAGCATGTGCTCCAGTCCTTTAAGCTATCTCCTAGGCCCTATGACCAAAATTATTTTTAATTTATCATCTATATTCAGTATTTATTGTTATGATTTCACTACATTTTCAACTAGTTAAATTAATGCCCTACTTTTATTAAGAATTATCACACAAGTTGAGTTTTTAAAGCAGGTGTTATTCATCATCTACTATTGTCTTTTAATTCAACAAACCGCACTAATACATTTCCTAATGCTAAGTAAATTATCCTTACCTTTGCCTAACAACCCCTACTTGAGTCTGTGATAAATAACTTGAGTTTGTTCTGTTATATAAATTTATGTTATACTTAAATGCTATGCCTAATATATTTATATTTACATCAATAGCTTTTTGTAATTTTTTCTACCACATTTCTCAAATTTTGTTTCATGAAATATATTAGAAATTATTTCTGGGGTTGAGGACTCACTGGGCAAGCACAAAATTTAGCTGTCAATTTCTTCTTTTAATTTAATTTTAATTTACAATACCATTATAAATTTACAATATTTACATGGTTTACAACATGCAACATAATCTTCCATGAGGGTTACCACTTTCCTCCACAACCCACCAACCCAGCACTCTTCCACTTCAGCTCTGAGGACAAGTTCTCAGACCAATTTTTTCTTTTATACACACTAAGAAAGATAGGGTTTAAGGAACTAACAGGAAAATGATTACATGAAATAATGACCATAGAGATTTGATAAGCAAAAGAGCTAGTAATCATCCAGGCCAGTGTCAATCTTGAAATCACTATTATCTTCTATGTCTATTATTAAAAGAAGATTATACATATGGCAAACAAAACATATTCTTAAAAACAATTTAACAAACAGTTATATAACAGAGCTGAGGGATTACATAATTAATTTTTTAACTCTAAAGTAATGTACTTTCATTTTATAATAAACCCTTTTAAAAGGAGTTATTCAAATCTGGACAAGAAGATGCCTACCTGAGTGTGATTAACTGCTATATGGTTGCCATGGAGAGGTGACTGACGATCTTTCTCCTTACTGTGCCGAGTACTCTGTTTGCTCCGTTGTAGCTGCTGCCTCAGTTTGGCAATCTGCTTTGGGGAGAGGGAGGGGTAGAAGCAAGAAGAAGAAAAGTGAATACCAATTTTAAGTGTATTTTTAATTTTCAGATAAAATTTTTTCTCAACAATTTCAAGAAGAGACATTATACTATAATTACTAAGAGTTTATAATGAAAATTATTGAACATTCATGACTCATCTATGCAATTTAAATAGTGCTGTTGGTAAATATATATATATACTAAATTTCTCCTTATTACTTCAGATTTAAATTTTTAGTATCGGAATATATCATTCTTTAAAAAAAAACTTGCAAGGTGAAAAACGTTTCATACAAGCTTGTAATTCATTTTATAAGCTAAGAAAATTATTGAGGCCTCCCAAGAAGTATTCAATCTAATGTGAGTGTTTGAAGATGCAAGAATCCTTTGGCTTAATGCAAGAGCCCCAGGATATGATACAATGAAGGTCCTGTGGTGCTGGGAAATCCCTGGGCTACGCAAGAAATTTGAGGGTTTCCTGGCTCACTGTCAGCAGGGCTGGGCACCACCAGGACTGTATCTAGCGATGCTTGGGAGGCCATGCAGTAGAAGGAATTGAGCAAGAAATTTGAGGGCTTCTTGGCTCATGATCAGCAGAGCTGGGCACCACCAGAACTGTACCCAGTGATGCTTGGGAGACTATGTGGTAGAAGGAATTGAGTCCAGGTAGGGAACTTGCCCAGCATAAATGCTTGTACTATTTCTTGGTCACATGTCTATTATTTAAAGTCAAATCTAATCTATTTATATAAAATCTTCATTAAATTCTAAGTTACTATATTCGATAAGATAAAACTGATGTGGGTTATCTACTAAAAATTCCAAAATTATAAATCCTACTTTCATGGGAAAATAAAAAATATTTAGTATTAGTACCTTATAATTTTCTACTGTATTTAACTCTTTAGTTATATAATATTTTATTTACATGGATAATTTAGTTATAACTGAGATACTGATTGGAAATACTTATTAGACAATAATTTTCACCATAGTCTCAGCTTACATGTCCACATCACATAATTTCAGTTCTTTTTTTGTAGTGAGAACATTTAACATCTACTCAGCAACTTTCAACTGTTACTAACTATAATTAAAACCTTGTGCCTTGGAGCTCCAGAACTTCTCTTATAACTGTAAGCATGTATGCTTTAACCAACCCTATTTCCTCTACCATGTGATCCTCTACCATCATGCCAATCTGTTCTGTTTCTATGAATTTGAATTTTTTATATATCACATCACACAATATTAATCTTATACTTATATGGGTGACATCATACAGTATTTATCTTTTGCTTTTTAACTTATGTCACTTAGCAAAATATCCTCAAGGCTCAGCTACTGGCCAGCTTTGTCACAAATGGCAGGATTTCCATCTATCTCAAGAAGGGATAATATTCCATTCTTTATTTACTAATACATCTACTTATGGACACTTGATTGTAGTCACATACCTTTTAATAACAAATACAACTTAGGGTCCTTTTTCCTAAAAAGGAATGGTAACAGTATTTGGCTTAAGGGAGAATAAGTTACTACAATATGGCTGGGAATTTACTAATCTACTAACATAGTTTTGTATATATATATATATATATATATATATATATAATCTTTATATATTATATATTACAATATATTATATATAATATACTATATACTAAGCAGATTATATATAATCTGGCTTAATGTACAGTAGCACACCAGGAATAAAACATTCTTGTGCATCTTAAAGTAATTATTAGAAATTTAGGGAAAGCTGTACATATGGGTATTATTTTCCTTGTAGAAAAGATGGAAACACCAACTATTCCTTTTAGATCTAGGGTAAATCCAGTTTTGTCACCTACTAGTCAAAGTAAATACAATGTGAAGCCTGTAGATATATTTATTATATTATATTCCAATATTGTCTATAAACTCACTGCAATGAAACTATGGCAATAAAAAGGAAAACAAACAATTGCTATTAAAACCTAGAAATGCCCAAGTGGGAAAATAAGTTGGTGCTAGGGACGTATTTACACCTGTGCAAATAGAGAAACAGCATGCAAGGAAATAAGGAACCTAAACAAATGAATAATTGATATTCTTTTTATTTATATTAAGATACATTAATTCCTTTCAGTTTTAAGTTAAAACTTACACACCTCTTGAACCCAACATTCTGCTGTCTACAAGAAACACATCTGAATAATCAGAACAAACACAGACTCAAAGTCAAAGGTTGGAAGACCATTCTCCATGCAAACAATTCCTCCAAAAAGGCTGGTGTGGCCATATTAGTATCAGATAATATAGACTTCAGGCTTAAAAAGGTTAGAAGGGACAACGAAGGCCATTTCTTATTACTTAAGGGGTATGTACACCAGGAAGAAATTACACTACTAAACATATATGCACCCAACGAGGGGCCAGCAAAATACATAAAACAACTGCTAAGAGACCTCAAAGAAGACATTAACAGTAGCACAATAATAGTTGGAGACTTCAACACTGCTCTATCAACGATGGATAGATCAACAAGACTGAAACTCACCAAGGAAATATTAGCCCTGAAGGAAGAAATGGAAGAAAGAGAGCTAGTAGATATATACAGGGCTTTTCATGCCAAAAAAGCTGAATACACATTTTTCTCTAGTGCACATGGAACATTCTCCAAGATAGACCACATGCTGAGCCACAAAGCATACCTCAATAAAATTAAAAAGATAGAAATTGTGTCAGCTATCTTTTCAGACCATGATGCACTGAAAATGGAAGTTAACCGTACACAGAAACAGGGAGTCAAATCAAACACCTGGAAACTGAACAGCTCACTCCTGAACAACAAATGGGTCATAGAAGAAATCAAACAGGAAATCCAAAGATTTCTGGAAACAAATGAAAATGAAGACACCAACTATAAGAACTTGTGGGACACGGCAAAAGCCGTGTTAAGAGGGAAATTTATAGCACTGCAAGCATTCATCAGGAAACAAGAAAGGGCCCACATAAATAACCTGACTACACAGCTGAAGACATTAGAGAAAGACCAACAAAAAGGAGCCCAACCCAGGCAGAAAAAAGGAAATAATAAAACTTAGAGAGGAAATCAATGAGTTGGAAACCAAAAAAACAATCCAAAAGATTAATGAAACCAAGAGCTGGTTTTTTGAAAAAATAAACAAGATTGACAAACCATTGGCAAGACTTGTAAGGACAGGGAAAGAGAGAACCCAAATAAACAGAATCAGAAATAAAAAGGGTGACATCACAACAGAAACCACAGAAATCCAAAAGATCATCAGAGATTACTTTGAGAGCCTGTATGCCGTGAAACATGAGAATCTAGAAGAAATGGATCAATTCCTGAAGTCCTATAACCTCCCACGGCTGAAACAAGAAGACCTCCAATACCTGAATAAGCCTATCACCATTGAGGAAATAGAAACAGTAATTAAAAGACTTCCCAAACACAAAAGCCCAGGTCCAGACGGATTCCCTAGTGAACTCTACCAAACCTTTAAGGAGGACCTACTGCCAGTCCTGTTCAAGCTCTTCCAGTAAATAGAAGAAACAGAAACACTCCCAAACAGCTTCTACGAGGCACATATCACCCTGATACCCAAAGCAGGGAGAGACAACACAAAGACAGAAAACTACAGACCAATATCCCTGATGAACACGGATGCTAAGATCTTCAACAAAATACTAGCAAACAGAATCCAAAGACTCATCAAGAAGATTATACATCATGACCAAGTAGGATTCATCCCGGGTATGCAAGGATGGTTCAACATTCGCAAGTCAATCAACATAATACATCATATCAATAAGAGAAAAAATAAAAACCATATGATCCTATCAATAGACGCAGAGAAAGCATTTGACAAGATCCAGCACCCGTTCATGATTAAAACCCTACAGAAAATGGGAATTGAAGGGACTTTCCTCAAGATAGTTACAGCCATCTACCAAAAGCCCACAGCGAGCATCATTCTCAATGGTGAAAAGTTGAAAGCCTTCCCCCCTGAGATCAGGGACAAGACAAGGTTGCCCACTCTCACCTCTTTTATTCAATATAGTACTGGAAGTACTTGCCATAGCAATCAGAGAAGAAAAAGGACATCAAGGGCATCCAGATAGGCAAGGAAGAAGTCAAGCTATCATTATTTGCAGATGACATGATATTATACCTAGAGAACCCTAAACTCTCTACCAAAAAACTCCTAGAAACAATAGACGCATATAGTAGAGTGGCAGGATACAAAATCAACACGCAAAAGTCGGTGGCTTTCCTATATACAAATAACGAAAGAGAAGAAAGGGATATTACGGAAACAATTCCATTCACAATTGTGCCACAGAAAATCAAATACCTAGGAATCAACTTACCCAAGTGTGTAAAGGACCTGTACAAAGAAAACTACAAGACACTGCTCCAAGAGATAAAAGAGGACACAAGGAAATGGAAACACATTCCCTGCTCATGGATGGGGAGAATCAACATTGTCAAAATGGTAATACTCCCTAGAGCTCTATACAGATTCAATGCAGTCCCTATGAGGATACCCATGACATTCTTCAAAGAAATTGACCAAACAATCCTGAAATTTGTATGGAACGATAAACCCCCAAGGATAGCTAAAGCAATCCTCGGGAAAAAGAAGATGGGAGGCATCACCTTACCCAACTTCAAACTGTACTACAAGGCAGTAGTAATTAAAACAGCATGGTATTGGAATAAAAACAGACCCGTGGACCTATGGAATAGAATTGAGTATCCTGACACCCAACCTCAAACACATGATCATTTAATCTTTGATAAAGGTGCAACGAGTCTAAAATGGAGTAAGGAAAGCCTCTTCAATAAGTGGTGTTGGGAAAACTGGGCAGTGACATGTAAAAAATGAATTAGATCTCAATATCAGACTTGAATCCATAAAGTACATTGAAGAAAATATAGGAAAAACCCTCCATGACATTGAAGCTAAAGGCATCTTCAAAGATGAAACATCTCTAACAAAGCAACTAGAAGAAAAGATAAATATATGGGACTACATGAAACTAAAAAGCTTCTGCACCTCAAAAGAAACAGTGACTAAGATACAAAAGCAGTCCACAGAATGGGAAAGAATATTCACCCAATACTCATCTGATAAGGGGTTAATATCCAGGATATATCAGGCACTGGTAGAACTTTACAAGAAGAAAACAAACAACCCCATCAAAAAATGGGGAGAAGAAATGAACAGAAACTTCAGCAAGGAAGAAATTCGAATGGCCAAAAAACATATGAAAAAATGCTCATCATCACTAATCATCAGAGAGATGCAAATCAAAACAACAATGAGATACCACTTTACACCACAGAGACTGGCACATATTCAAAAGAACAAGAACAACAAGTGCTGGCGTGGGTGTGGGGAAAAGGGGACACTCATCCATTGTTGGTGGGAATGCCGGCTGGTACAGCCTTTCTGGAAAACAATATGGACATTCCTCCAAAGACTAGAAATTGAACTCCCATTTGACCCAGCCATACCACTCCTGGGAATCTACTCTGGGAAACCAAAAATACGCAGCGGAAACACCATCCCTACTTTTATGTTCATAGCAGCATTATTCACAATAGCCAGAATCTGGAAGCAACCCGAGTGCCCGAAAATAGATGACTGGATAAAAAAGCTTTGGTACATCTACACAATGGAATACTATGCAGCTGTTAGGAAAAATGAAGTTATAAAATTTGCCTACAAATGGATGGACATGAAGATTATGTTGAGCGAAATTAGCCAGAAGGAGAGAGACAGTTACAGAATGACTGCATTTATCTGCATAACATAAATATATAGGTACATATTATGATACCAATATCCAAGGTCAAGTGAAACATACATCAGGAGGTCCTGTCAAAGGTGGAAATTATCACAAGCGTGTGGGAGTCAGAGGCTAGGTAAGACAGAAAATGGAACAGTGCGCTAACAATTGTGAGGGTACTAATGCCAACCTAGAACTGAGCATTAAATAGAGGCAAAAGGATACACATGACAACCCTTTAATGTATGTTCTGTAATCCATAGTCTGGAGAGGAAGGAAAAGAGAAAGATAGAGAAATGGAAGGAAATAAAGAACCTGCCATGGAGGAGGGCTGGGGGAGGGGGAGGGGGCCGGGGACGTTGGTGGTGGGAGATGGGCACTGGTGGCGGGATGGGTGCTGCTACACTGTATGACCAAAACCCAAATATGAACTTTTTAATTGTATATCTTTGTAATTGTAAAAAAAAAAAAAAACTTACACACCTCTTACATAATGTCTTTGCAATGATACACAAATAATATTGTTCATGTAAATATTTGCATGCTCAACTCTAAACAAATGACAATTTTCTTTAGAAGGAAATTAGCATTCATAAGAATGCAATCATTACAGCTTAAGAAAGGCTAGTCTGTAATAATAGATTTTTAAATTGTATAATTATTTAACTATGATGGAGATATAAGATTGTTTTCTGAATATTAATATCTTAGTAGTGTTTCAAATCTTGTAAGAACTTACATAGAACAGCTCATAATGGCTAGTGAGTAATCATTTTAAAAAATAACCTTTAATGGAAATTATCACAAACGTGTGGGAGTTAGAGGCTAGGTAAGACAGAAAATGGAACAGTGTGCTAACAATTGTCGAGGGTACTAATGCCAACCTAGAACTGAGAATTAAATAGAGACAAAAGGATACACATGATAACCCTTTAATGTATGTTCTTTAATCCATAGTCTGGAGGGGAAGGAAAAGATAAAGAGAGAGAAAGGGAAAGAAATAATGAACCTGCCATGGAGGAGGGCTGGAGGAGGGGGAGGGAACCAGGGACGGTGGTGGTGGGAGATGGGCACTGGTGATGGGATGGGTGCTGGAACACTGTATGACCAAAACCCAAATATGAACTTTTTAATTGTATATCTTTGTAATTGTAAAAATAAAAAAATTTAAAAATAACCTTTAAACAAAGTAATATGAAAATTGATCAATCCAAATCACTCAATCTGTAAAGTCATTTAAGACCTCAAAATAAACTAGAGAACTATTTCTTCAGTATAGGCATAGCAAAATTCTAACAACAACAAAAAACACATCAAAATATATACACCTCATTTTGGTTAAAATAAGAACTTAAAATCATACAAAAATCTTTTTTTATAATATTTTTCATCCTGGGAAAATAACACAGGAGTTTACTCAGAAATTTACAAATTTTAATAAACACCTGTGTAAAAAACATGATGCTGTAATTGTCCTTTGTTTCAGAAAAATAGGAGCTCACTATTTCACTTGTATCACTTTCAGATGTGAGAGAGCCCTACCTAACAAGTGCAAATACTCTCATTTTCCAAGCTTTTGCTTAGAATGTCCCATTCTTCCCCCTTTGTTGTTCAAAAGCATCTCGCTATCCAAAATCAATTGTTTCGCCTAACTTGAGTGTCCATGAGAGTAGAATCAAAGGGAAGGGCAGGAGGAAAACACTCATGCACTGTTCCTACTTCACCTCTAGTTTGAAAGTTTTTCCTAAGACAGGCTCACTAAGCAAGTGTTTCTCTCGTCTGGAGCCAAATGGCCTTCTTGAGCCCAGAAGGTGAAATATTTGTGAAATATAGGTGAAAACTGCAAATTGGGGAACACAGCACAGACTAGGTAGCCAACAACTAGTCAGGTCACAGGAAGGAAAGAAGGCTGGAATCACTGTTCGAAATCTATATTCCAGTGCTTCACAATCAGCTCCTGAGCTTCACTGAGTCTTTAATCCTAGTTCCTACGATGAAGGCACAACACACTCAACCTACAAAGAGAACTCTAGGCTATACTGACTAAATGTTTTGGAGAGAGGGGATGTCCACACCCAGTGATCAGTTTTAGTCCTGAGTCTGCACTCAGGAATTACTCCCATTGGGCTCAGGGAACTACAGAGGATGCCAGAAATCAAATGCAGGTTGGCGCATACAATGCAAGTGCCCTATGCTGTATCCAGCCCCTACTGACTAGATTTTTAAAAACTGAACTATTGTTGATTTTACTTTGTTGAGTTGAAACATTCACTAGTTACTATGGCTTTTAAAATCAAACTGAGGGTGTTATGATAAGTGAACTAGCCTGACAAGATAAATACTGTATTATCTCACTTAGATATGGAATCTTAAAAGCTTATGGAAACCGAGTAGGCCAGTGCTTGTCACGGATGTTGGTTTTGGGAGGGGTAGGAAATGGGTGAAGGTGATCACAAGGTACAAATGTTCAATTACAGGATGAAGTAGTTTTAGGGATAAATAACAAGTGACTAGTTAACAACAGGGGATTATATATTTACTCGAAAGGAGCTAAAAGTGGTTTTAAAAGCTTCTACCATACACACCTAATTTAATGTATACTTCTGTCAAGTAATACCCTTAATTTCCATAATGCTCATTATAACTTAATGTTAATTACAACTCACTGCTAAAAACAAAAATTGAGAGCTCTTATTTTTACATATAAAGGCTCCTAAGAACATTAGTATCAGAGTTTAGAAAGGGAAATAAGTGACGCTAAATCACAAAGAAGAAATACCTCACTGAGTATTAGTAT
Source organism: Cryptotis parvus (assembly GCA_021461705.1). Taxonomy (NCBI): domain Eukaryota; kingdom Metazoa; phylum Chordata; class Mammalia; order Eulipotyphla; family Soricidae; genus Cryptotis; species Cryptotis parvus. Next base: position 43,031 of record JAJIBD010003886.1, on the reverse strand, counting down.
AAATACAAATAAATATTTAAAATATTTGTGAAACTTGGGAATAATTTTGGGATTTTTTAATATTTTATTATACCACTGTGAGATATACAATTACAAAGATGTTCATAAGATGTTCATATTTGGGTTTTGGTCATACAGTGTTCCAGCCTCATCCCTCCACCAGTGCCCATTTCCCACCACCAATGTCCCTGATTCCTTCCCCCTCCCCTAGCCTGCCTCTATGGCAGGTTCTTTATTTCTCTCTCTTTTTCTCTCTCTTTCTCTTTTCCTTCCCTTCCACATAAAATTTTGTTTAGGATAGTGATTTGATGCATTTCCTTCCTCCCTCCCTCCCTCCCTCCCTCCTTCCTTCCTTCCTTCCTTCCTTCCTTCTTTCCTTCCTTCCTTCCTTCCTTTCCTCCCTCCCTCCCTCCCTCCTTTTTTATCCTTCCCTCCCTTCCTCCCTCCGCCTCTCCCTCCCTCCCTCCCCTCCCTCCCTCTCTCCTTTTCTCCCTCTTTGCTGCTGGCTGCCCACACCAATTTTGGGATTATTTTAAGTGGGGAGTAGTTCCATTTAAAATCTGAAAGCTAGTAATGTATTTTTTTGTAAATTTTGGAAACCTGTATCACCCTTATTGTTTTTTGTTCTGTTTCCCCACTGTAGTTCACTTTTAGAACAAAATCAAATGCAACTCAACTTCTACTTTCAAAAGACTGGTTGTGTTACTTTTCCTTGAGGGTTTAGAGAGGCAAATGTTTCTTAGAATAAACTGCATTCCACAGTAGGTAGGAAATGAGAATCATAAGTTATATGGTTAAAAAGCAGTCGTGGGAAGAGACGCAGGATTTTGACATTCAGAAGAGAAGGTAAAAAGTGAATAAAACCAGCTTAAAATTAATGCCACTTCCATGTGAATGTTCTCATTTTTCAACAGAAATCTGTAATAGATACTCAGTTATCTCCATTTTACAGGTGAGGAAACAGACACAGAAGGGTTAAAAAATCATGACAAAAGTCAGTGTGAAATATTTAAAAAGTTGGAAGTAGAATTCCAGAACCTATTATCTAAATCATTATTCTATATTGACTTAACGATCATTAATAATGTCACAAGGAGTTAAAGAAATCTCATAAAAAGTCGGGACAAACCAATAATTAAAAATTTGACAGCAGCTAACAGAAGGGAAAAACATGAGGTCCGCCTCTACATATATATTCATCCAAAAATTATTCCTGAAAATATAGATTGAGTTGTCTCAAGTTCCAAGCAGTTATTCCTGGGAATAACTTTAGTGCTTATAAAAATCAAATATTCCAAAAGAAAGATTCTAAAGTAAAAAAAGTTACATATTTTACCTGTCGATAGTGTTTAAATAAGTTTAAAATCCTATAGTTAATTTAACACTAAAAATAAAAACTTAGGGGCCAAATCGATAGTACTGCTAGTAAGGCATTTGCCTTGCATGCAGCTGACCCAAGTTTGATCCCCAGCATCCCACATGGTCCCCAAGTCCATGTGAGTGCAGAGCTATGATTTAGCCCTGAACCCAGCCAGGTATGGCTTACAAAACAAAATTAAAGAAAAAAATATTTAAGCTATTTATCCCCTCACCACGTTCCTTCCCTTTATTGTTGCGTGGAAATCACATAAACCTGGCTATGGTGCTTCTACATTTCCTTCTGGTACTCAACAGGGGTCACATATGGTTTTCAAATATATTTTGGTTGCTGTGCTCACCAGGGGTCACTGCATTGTCCACACATATGCTTAGCAGGGTGCTCATCATCTTCCAGTTGTAGTGCTTTCAGGAGTTTTACAGGCCTCTAGTCATAGTGCTTACATACAACCAGCTATGCTGAGGCTAGAAATTGCTAATAGCACTGGGTGTCACAGACAGCAGAGGTACCAGGCTCACTCAGCACAAATGCCAGGCTTTATGCTTGCAAAGTATGAGCTCTAAGTCAATGAACTATCCCTGGGACCCCTGAAAACTTCATTTTGTCTTCCCATAAATGAGTAAAAGGAAAGTACAATGAAGTAGTTGTTATTTATTCAAACCCTGGAAAAACATAGGTATATGCATGCAAGTAACATATATATGAAGAGCACACACAACTGGAAAGACAAATGCGGATACAATGAGAAAACCCTCTATGCATCCACCCTTCCATGAACACATACAGACAAAATTCTCTCTGTGAAGAATCACACAACTCTGCTAGCCCAGAAATAGAAATACCTCCATATAGGTCTATCCCTACAGCTGTGTTTGACAACTTTGGTAAAATTCTTATACCTACAAAATGAAGTTAATTTTGGAGGTATATTTACAATAGACTCTTGTTTCCGCCGGTTTCAAATGGACATTTCGTGTGTTAGGCGAATGTGATAACCACTACATTATGAAAACCCTGGAAAGACTGGGCCCCCTGGGATGAACCCAGAGCCACGGCAGAGCCTGGCAAGCTACCCGTTGTGTATTCAATATGCCAAAAACAGTAACAATAATGGACCTCATTCCCAACGAATGGAGATGTTACTGGTGCCCACTCGAGCAAATCGATGAACAACAGGAAGACAACAGGATGAACCATGGAACAACAGGAAGACAAGTGTTAAAAGTGATTTACTAGGAAGACAAGTGATACAAGTGATTACCAGGAAGGTGCTTGTCAACAGAGGCAAGTTAACAATAACAGGCAAATATTGTAAAGATCTCGTGGACCAGGGAAATACCAGGGAAGGCACCTGCCTTGCATGCAGCCAATCCATATTCAATCCCTGGCACCATACCCCAAAATACCATCAGGAATGATGCCTGAGCACAGGGCCAGAAGCTTTCAGCACAGTAGGTATGACCTCCAAACACAAACAAACACAGCTCACAAATCTACTTAATCCCACAAATTTACTAGATCTATAAAGAACTCTCTTAAAAATACTCTTTTCGATGTAATACAAATAGCAGAACTATTTCTTTATCCTTTATTTCCTAATATCTTTCTACACTACCGATACCGCTGAAAGTTATATAAACTTAAGATGTAAATAATTACCAGGCAACTATGTATTGGCTCATAAACTCTACCAATTTCCAAAGTTACTTCCTTTCTTAATGTTGGAACTATTGCAAGATGTGAAGGTGAACTAAAAATGAATCAAAATTTGATGGAGCAATTTAACTGACGACATGTTAACCTACTGATAAATTTCTATTTTTCAGTAAACTGCACCTGAAAGTTAGTTCCAGTCTATTCAATTTCAAATATTGTAAAGATATCAAATAACTTGCATATCAATTTAATATGAAGTTAGACAAAAAGTTATTTAGATAAAATTTTAAGACTTTGGCAATAGTAAAAATTACTAGTATGTTAGAGCAGAAGTCATATGGTTATTAAGCCTATAAAGAGACTTCAAGTTCTTTTATTTTTGAAAGGGGAAAACCCCACAAATAATATCCACTAACCGCTGTTGGACCAGAAACGGGAAGCAGCACAACTCATTTTACTTGCTGCTCCACACGGTTCCATCTAACATGGTTTCCATTTATAGTAAAAAACTATTCTATCACTTACTTGTGATATAAAAACATGAATTTTAATTTTCTTTAACAATAAACCTACCTTTTCAATTATCTCTATCAAAATTGGAATGATCAAAAATACAGAAGATAGTATTAGCTACAGTCCTTCTCTGAGTGTCACCCTCTGGAAAAAAACGTATTTACTGTGTTTAAATGCTATAGAAACAGCGGATGCCTCAAATCCTGCATTTCATTCCTCTAATTTGATCTACCATTCACAAACACATCCCTTTTACATGGGAACTTGGGTTTGGGGGAAGTATAAAAATGTGCTATCCTTGATACTTGTGTTATAAAACAGCGAGGTCTATTTTGTCTAAACCATTGTCGCATGCCTTCAGCCAGCATCCATGAGCTAGTAGCAGGCTAACTTATTAGTATTTAAGTAAACTAATACCAAGTCTAAGATCTGAGAGAGTATCCCTTTCTCAATTTCCTTAAATGAAGAGACATCTTTAATGGAACAACTTGGAAAGATGGACTTAAAGTGGTATGTGAATTCCATTTAGAAAACTAAAAAGATGGAATGAGAATGCTAGATTGACGATATCAGAATCAGATCATAATAAACTAGTTAATAACTGGACAAAGAAATGTGTTTGCCAGTAACCACGGAGAAATCTGACTGTGAGAGTCACTGTAGAGGGTTGTCTCGAGTTCTAATGAGATCCTGAAGGATGAACAGAACTCAGCAACCAAAAACTGAAGTTAAAATTCCAGATGCTAAGGAGAAGCAAGCATTAACCCCAAAAGTCTAGGCATAAATGTATACAATAAGAAACGATTTTCAAGAATCCATGAAATTACTCTTTAAAAATTCAGCTTTAAAAAGAAGTCAAATGGAGAGGATCATGCTGAGTGAAATTAGCCAGAAAGAAAAAGATGGATATAGAATGACTGCATTCATTTGCATGACATAAACACACACACACACGCACAAGCACACACACACACACACACACACACATATATATACATACACATATTATGATACCAATATCCAAGGTCAGACGAAACATGGATCACGAGGTCTTGTCAACGGTGAAAATTATACAAGCGTGTGGTAGTCAGAGGTTAGGTAAGTCAGAGAAGGGAACAGAGTGCTATTAATTGTTGAAAATGCTAATACCAACTTAAAACTGAGCATTAAATACAGACAAAAAGATACACATGATGACCTCTAAATGTATGTATTGCAATCCACAGTGTGTAAGAGAAGGAAGAGAGAAAGAGAGACAGGGAAAGAGAAAGAGATAAAGAACCTGCCATAGAGACAGGCGAGGGAGAGGGGAAGGAATCGGGGACATTGGAAGTAGGAAATGGGCACTGGTGGAGGGATGGGTGCTGGAACACTGTATTACCGTAACCCAAACATGAACATCTTTGTAATTGTATATCTCACGGTGGTATAATAAAATATTAAATTTAAAAAATAAAAAAAATAAAAGGTAGGTCATATGGACTCAGAAAAAATAATAAAAAAAAATAAAAAGCAGTCAAGTCCAGGGAAAGTAAAGTATAATAGTCCAAGTCTAGTAGGATCATTTTTCCCTCTCTCTGCCAAACTCCACAGACAGCTGGGTCAGACACATGAGCTGTAGAATTAGTGAAGAGTTGAATAAGACACTGTAAACTGGGAGCTGGAACAGTAGTACAGTAGGTAGGGTACCTGCCTTGCACACAGCCAGCCTGGGTTAGATCTGGAACGCAGATCCTGGGTTAGATCTGGAATGCAGATCTAACCCAGGCTGGAACCCCATGTGGTCCCCTGAGTACTGCTGGGGTGGAGGGGGAGAATAAAAGTACCTGCCAAAGAAGCAGTTGGGGGGTGGGGAAACTGGGGACATTTGTTGAGGAAAATATACACTGGTGGAGGGATGAGTGTTGGGACATTGTATGACTGAAACCCAATCATGAACAGCTTTGTAATGGCCTTTCTCATGGTGAGTATATAAACAAAATTAAATTTATTTTTAAAGAATAGAAAAAAATTTAGGCTAGAAGTGCATAAGAATAGGCATCAAGTAAGAGAAAATTTAGAGAATGAAAAGAAAATTTAGAGTGAAGTTTTGTCAGATTTAGAGATACTATATCTATTTTAAGTTTAAAAGGTAAAATCATTAATTCCAAGGACAATAAATAGAACAAGGAAAAAATTCCCACCTACCACGATACCTTACTAGACTTATAGATCTTACAGATGTTTCCTCCCTCCTCCTGGTCATTCATTATGTTTGCAATATAGATAGTAAGATAGTATCACATTTGTTCCTATATTTTAACCTCAAGTTTTTGTTCTTGGTTCTGGGCTACACACCCCGTGGTCCTCAAGGCTTGCTCCTGGCTCTGCATTCAGGGATCAATCACTCCTGGTAGGATCTGCAGGACTCTACGGGCTGCAGAGAACTGAACTCAGCTCAGCTAGATCCAAGGCAAGTTCTCTACCTGCTGCTGGTCTATCTCACCAGCTTCTACATTCTATCTAGACTTTCAATTCTCAGTTGATTCATTAATTCTCTCTTCAACATTGTAAACTTAATCTACCAGAGTTTTTGATTCATCAATTTTTATTATTTATAGAATTTGTTAATAGTCTTCGATCATTCTATCTGCTCTTATTTATTCCAGTTCTCACTGCAAATTATTCATATGAAAAATTTTAATTCTCATTTTAAAGTATTTTGGGTCTGAGTGGGATTATTTTTTTGGTGTGGATAATGCTCTTATTCTAATTTCCTCAGCTCTTAATGGTATCATCTCATGGCAACACAAAATTCTTTGTATTTAACTTACCGTAAGTGGGAACTTATACTTTGTAAACTCAACGCTGCTGTTTTGTTTTTCATTTGCTTACACTAAGTCTTCTGGAGTTGCACTCTTAGAGTAGATCTTAAATTAGAAAGAGGCTGTGGCCCCATCTAGTTATGAGCTCTATTCCAGATGTCATATTCATACACAACATATGGTTACTATTTCCAGTTCTGCATAGCTGCCTCACTGTTTCAGGAAAATACTAATTGTATCAGGTGATGTCATTTCAAATAGTTTTACTGCCCAGAAACATGGCCACAATTTCTCATTTATGTATACAGCCTATTTCCATTCTCCCAATATTTACAAGAAGTATTTTGTTCTCGTAGAATATGTAGTGTAGTAATCCAATCCATACTTTCTTAAATTTAGTTTTAAAAGAACACCCTTTTTAAGGCTTGTCAATGGGAGACAGGTTTTTGTGATCCCAAGAGCAACAGTACCACATATCATTGATTATCTCCTTTCTATTCATTCATTGTTGGGGTTGGGTTTTTCTGGTAAAAATGTAACCAGAATGGTATGTGTGCACACACATACATGCGTATATCTATCTCTCTAAATTAAGTATGTATATCTATCTATCTCTCTAAATTAAGTGTGTATATCTGCTGATTTAAAAGTTATTCATTTTATATGCTTAAAGCTTGGCACAACGTAGAGGGAAGCAGATTAGATGGTGCTTTCACTCATGTTTTGAATAGGAACCTTTTATTTCAGAAAAAAAAGTGTGTGACTCCTGAAATTCCGTATGGAATAATAAACCCCCACGGATAGCTAAAGCAATCCTTGGGAAAAAAAGATGGGAGGCATCACCTTTCCTAACCGCAAACTGTACTACAAAGCAGCAGTAATAAAAACAGCGTGGTACTGGAATAAAAACAGACCTGTGGATCTATGGAATAGAGTTGAGTATCCTGACACTCACCCTCAAAGACATGATCAGTTAATCCTTGATAAAGGTGCAAAGAGTCCAAACTGGAGTAAGGAAAGCCTCTTCAAACTGGAGTAAGGAAAGCTGGGAATACTGGACAGCTACATGTAAAAAAATGAATTTGGACCTGTGTCTAACACCATACACAAAAAATCAGATCAAAATGGATTAAAGATCTCAATATCACACCTGAATCCATAAAGTACATTGAAGAAAATATAGGAAAAACCCTCCACGACATTGAAGCTAAAGACATCTTCAAAAGTGAAACACCATTAACAAAGCAACTAGGAGAAATCATAAACACATGGGACTACATGAAACTAAAGAGTTTCTGCACCTCAAAAAGAAACAGTGACTAAGATACAAAGGCAGTCCACAGAATGGGAAAGAATATTCACCCAATACCCACCTGATAAGGGGTTAATATCTAGGATATATCAGGCATTGGTACAGCTATATAAGAAGAAAACAGCCAACCCCATCAAAATATGGGGGAGAAGAGATGAACAGAAACTTTGACAAGGAAGAAATCCGAATGGCCAAAAGGCATATGAAAAAATGCTCATCATCACTAATCATCAGAGAGATGCAAATCAAAACAACAATGAGATATCACCTCACACCACAGAGACTGGCCCATATTCAAAAGGGTAAAAGTAACAAGTGCTGGTGTGGATGTGGGGAAAAGGGGACTCTCATACATTGCTGGTGGGAATGTCGACTTGTACAATCTTGCTGGAAAACAATATGGCCATTCCTCCAAAGACTAGAAATTGAGCTCCCTTTTGACCCAGCCATACCACTCCTGGGAATATACCCTGGGAAGCCAAAAACCCACACAGCGGAAACACAATCCGTACTTTTATTTTCATAGCAGCACTATTCACAATAGCCAGAACCTGGAAACAACCAGTATGCCCGAGAACTGATGACTGGATAAAGAAACTGTGGTATACATCTACACAATGAAATACTATGCAGCTGTCAGGAAAAAATGAAGTTATGAAATTTTCCTATAAATGGATGGACATGGAAAGGATCATGTTGAGTGAAATTAGTCAGAAGGAAAGAGAGAGGCATAGAATGACTGCATTTATTTGCATGACATAAATATATCAGGTGGTCTTACCAAAAGTGGAAATTACCGCAAACGTGAGTGAGTCAGAGATTAGGTAAGACAGAGAAGGGAACATGTGTGAATAAATGTCGAAAGGGCTGATACCAACATAGAACTGAGCATTAAATACAGGCAAAAAAAATGCACACGATGGCTTCCAAGGGTATGTGAGTGCAACCCACAATGTGTAGGAGAAGGAAGAGAGAGTGAGAAAGAAAAGAGATAAAGAACCTGCCATTTAGGCAGGCTATGGGAGGGGGAGGGAATTGGGGACATTGGTGGTGGGAAATGGGCACTGGTGGAGGCGGGTGCTGGAACACTATGTGACTTAAACCTCCAAAAATGAACAACGTTGTAATTGTATATCTCACTGTGGTATAATAAAATATTTAATTTAAAAAATGTGTGTGAGCACTAATTATATGGTAGAATTCAATAAACCTTATTCTAAAATTTTGTTTGTGGAAAGATTTTTTAAATTTCTTTACATTTCACGAGACTACTCACATTTTGTTTGTTTTTAATGCAATTTTGGTAACTTTCCTTCCTACTGATTTATGTCTTTCTAGGAATTTATTTTAATCGTGGTTTCTATGTTATAAGGTTCATCAAAATATTCCTTTAAAATATCTTTGAATTCAATTTCATTGATTTTTTTCTCTAGCATTTTTGTTTTATGTTTTGGCTATAATTTTTGTTATCTCTTTTGATTCTTTATTTTTTTTTGGAATTTTTATCTTCTACTTTCTTGAGAGAAGCTTAGAAAATTATTAGGTGTTTCCCCTTTTCTTTTTCTTTTTCTGTGGGGGTGAGGGCCACTCTCAGTTTGACGTTACTCGGTGGTGTCTGAGGGACCATGTATTGCTTGCAGCAGATTGAATCCAGGGTTTACACTTGCAAGTCAAACACACTAACCTTTAGAACCACCTCCCTGACCCTGATCTCTCTGACTTTTCTATTTGTTCACATATACACAAAGCATATACATTGTCCTTAACTACTGGTTTAACTGTATATGTAAATATTGTTATGATTTACTTTGCTTAAAATTTCCTTTAATTATTTGAAAAGTATTATTTGGCCAAATATTTGAATTTTTCTGTAATTTCTTTGTTAGAGATTTCAATATTTTGTAGCTCATCAAAATTGTTTGATGGCCCAGGATATAGTTTAACTTACAGAATATTTCACCCTTGCCTTAAAAGAAAAGGATAGCATTCAGTCACTGATAGTTTTATATACACATATATATACACATACACACATATATATGCATATAGGCATATATATCCATATATCTATACACTTGTAATTGCAATTAAAGCAAGTTGACTGATCATGTCAAAGTTTTTTCTCTCAGTATGTCTAGTTAAGTTTATTCTATCATGATTGAAATAGTATATTGAAATGTCTCATAACAAAAGTTTATTTCTTCTTTCACAGTTTTTGCTTCATATGTCTTGAAACTATGATTAGATACATAGACATTCACGATTCTTTCCTGATATATTTATCTTATATTTATCCTCATTAATAATAATTCTTTCTTAAAGTATTTTATCCCATAAGATTTGTTCTCATTCCCTTTTTAACTGAGCATCCTTCCTATTCTTTTGACTTTTAATCTGTCTTTAAACATGAAGTGTGCTTCAAACAGATCCAAATGCTTACATGTTCATTTTTTCATACTCTCTGAATTAAAAAAGTTCACTCCTATTCATTCATAGTAATCATTTATTTATATTACTGTTTTACTTCTTATGAACTCCTTTCATATTTGTGACACACCTTTTATAAATTTTTGTTTCTCTTTTACTACTTTGTGATAAATACCTAGTGTACCATTTTAATACCTGCTATTCTTTGCTTTTTAGTACTTAATTTTTAGCAAGTGCTCTATATTGTAATATTCACCTCAAATTATCAACAATATACCACCAAATCCTTAATGCCAGAAACAAAAAACTATGCTAAAGTTAATATCCTTCTACTTGTCCTTCTTTTTATTGTATTTATGTACACATTTTATAAACTCACAACATTGGAATTAAAATTGTTTTCTATAATCTGTTTTAAGTAAGTTTAAACAAATATCTACTGGTTTTTATATTTACCCACATATTTACCATTGCAAATTTTTTCTTCCCTTTTTGGAGGTTCTTTAAGTTACATCTAATGATGCTTCAGGACTACTCTTAGATCTGTGCTCAGGAATCATTCCTGATAAGGCTTGTGGGATATAGGACAAAACTGAGGGCTGGCAACAAGCAAGGAAGTTCCTGAAACTCCATTCTATCTCCTCACCATCACTGCAGAATTTGTCAATTAATATCCATAATCATTACTTTTCAGTCTAAAGAGCTTCCCTTGGTATTTCTTATAACAGTTCAGTAGCAGGAAATTCTCCATTGTACCTTCATATTGGATAACTAGTTTTTCTGGATACAGAAAATTTGGCTAATATGTTTTATTTAAGTACTCTGAATATCTCAATGCCTTATAATTATTATTTCTGATGAAAATCAGCCATTAGTGATACTGCTGGTCCATATGTGTAGTGGGCCATTTTCTTCTTCCAGCTTTCAGTATTTTCTCTTTTCATTGTCTTTCCACTGTTTAATTATTATGTGTTTCTGTGTGGCTTTTTTTTTTTTTTTGCTTTTTTGGGTCACACTGAGCAATGCTCAGGGGTTTCTCCTTGCTCTGAAGTCAGGAATTACTCCTGGCAGTGTTTGGGGGACCATATGGGATGCCGGGGATGCCGGGGATCGAACCCGGCTGGCAGGGGCTGGCCGCGTGCAAAGGCAAATGCCCTACCCGCTGGGCTATTGCTCGGGCCCCAATCTGTGTGGTTTTATTTAAGTATTCTTATTTGGGCTCGCTGAGCATCTAGAGTCTACAAATTGTTCTTCTTTAAATTTAAGGTTTTATTTCTTCAAAATTAAAAAAAAATATTGCTATCTCTCTTTTCTTCCAGATCTTCCAAGTTTTCCCACAGATCTATGAGGCTTTCTGGCTTTATTCTCTTTTCCGCTCTTTTTTTTTTCAGCAAAAATACATTCTATTGATGTATATAAAACCACTGATTCTTCTGCCATTCTATAACTCTCAAGGCTCTCTAGTAATTTTTAAAGTTTAGTAATCAACGTTAACTCTAGAATTTTATCTTTTTATAATAACTATAATTTCCAGAATCACAATGCTCCTACTTTACCCTTTAATGCTTTAAACATGGTTTCCTTTAGTTTTTAAAATATACTTATAGCTGCTTTAATATTTTTCTCTCTTAAATATCAAATATATGGAGACAAAATTTCTATTGATTGTTTTTTTCATGATTATCAGTCATACTTTATTTCTTTGCATATTTGTAAGTGTATGAAGAATGCTCAACGTTTAAAATTATATACTGCAGCAACACTCACCATTATTTTTTTCCTGAGGACTACTGTCTTTTATTTATATTTTAGCACCTGTTTAAAAAACTATAATCTGTTTTCTTAGCAATGTATAGTCACTGATGTCTCTATTTTGTTATTTTTCCCATCATTTTTCTTAAGTATGGATTTTAATACCTTTTTAAGCTGGTCTCCTACTGGTCAGCCAACTGTTTAGATTTTTACTCAGCATATCAATGTAGTAAAGATTTGTTTCCAGGATGACATTTACATATTGGATAAGGAGACATGTTCAAAGTTTTGTAATATTGGCCTAAGATTAAAGTATGCTATCTCACTTAAGCCTGTTCTCCACATAATCCTCAGCTCCAGTAGCTAGTAATGCTTCTAGACAATCTGGAACATGCAGTTAACGTGTACAATGCCCCCATGTCTTACACCCTTAATTCGCTCTAGATGCTGAAGTGTATGACTTGCCCCTAACTGGAACACAAGGTCAGAACTGAGAAACATTAGCGCTCTATTCATTTGCAATTAAAAAATCATAATTTTAATATGTCATACTCCTAATCAAGTACTCTCTCTAGCAAGGACAGGAAAACATCTAAGTTTTCAAGACATGTCCCATAATGGTTGGAAAGCACAGCAACAAAGTAGAGGAAGGAGAAGAGGGGAAGAGGAGTAGCATTAGAAAATAACACCAGAAACCTGTGTCACTCTTGCGTAAACTCAGTATTTTCTTGAATAAAACATCAATTTGTTTGATTTCCAAGAACAGAATCAACTGTTTTAATGTTTTTATCCAGTCTTATGGTTGCTCCATCAAAGAAAGCAATCAAATCTTCCACTCAGCCACGTTTGCTATTCTTTTTAATAGTGAATATCATGTATTGCTAGAATCCAGTGATAAACTAAATCTCAGCTATAACTGAGGTTGTATCTGTCTCTGAGATAAAATTGCTAACTTACTTTTTGTTATTTATACACAATTAAACAAGACATATTAGAATTCGCTTCTTTTGTTGCTTGTTGACATTGGGAAAAAAACTTATTTTGGTATATATGTTTAAGACTATCTCTATAATGTAAGCAGTTGTAAACAATATCATGCTAACAGATCATATCTAGTTAATGCAAGGAGCAAAACACGAGATTTTGACAAGATATGGTATAGAAAATGATACTAACAAAAATGGATACTATGATATATGAAAAATACTTGAGAGGAATGTAAATATTTGCCTAGAGAAAAATTACCTATTGTTAGGCTTTCAAAACTTGAAAGTATTAAATATTAATAGACCAGAATTGAAACTAAGATGTATAATTCTGAGTTCAATATAAAAGCAACAACTTAAGCTAAACCATTTAAAGGTTTGGTTGAAAGTAATAACCTCTCACTGAGAATACTCAAGAGTTTGAACTATCGTATTTTTAAGAAATGGTTATATATGAGAGTCTAGATGCAGTTTTGTAGAAGCAGCGAAGGATACAGATGGATAAAATTAACAGGAACGTTAATCTAAAGATAATGGTAACTTGGATTCTTCATAAGGGAAATGGGTTTAAAAACTAGTTCTAGGAGTTAGGGGGACAGTTTAGTTGTCCAAGATGATTTGCATATGAAGGAACCATGTTTGAAATTGGAACTTCATGGCCATCTACCAGCACAGCTGGTATAGTTCTAATTGTCCTGGAGCATGGTTAGGGTGGTACTGTTGGTCCCCAAGCACGGCTGGTTCAAACAGTACCACATTGTTGGGTTTGAGCATTGAACCACCTGGGCTCATTAGCCAAGTATTGCTGGAAATAGACTCTGAATGCTCAAAGCACTGTTTGTTTTTCCTAACTTCTATCACACTAAAAAGTATTGAAAACCATCACTAAAATCATATTTTCTACTATTATTGTTCCATACTATATAATAAGTTAGCATCAAAGGTTATTAGAAAAATCATTCTATCACTGTATAATAACTTAAAATTATAAATAAAAAATCAAGGAATTATTTTATATAATTATACATTAAAATAACTCAGTCCTGGGTTACTGTAAGTCAGGAGACAACTAAAATGGGAATAAACGACAACTAATATCAACATGACACAGACTAGAATATAAATCATAGTTTCATTATGAAAGGCAAAAGCTGAGGGGGTATATAGTGAATCTTTAAAATAAAGAACATAAAGGACTCAAATATGGTCATCTCAGACTTGTTCACCAAAATGTAAAGGCTACACTTAAATTCTGAAAGAAGTAAGGCTAGCATACCTAAAAGAAATAGCATTTTATCAAAGTGCTATTAGTAAGATAATTCGCTAAGACTAATGCAAATAATGAACAGAAAACATAAATAACTTACCTCTTTGAGTTGATCAGCACTGCCCCATGATGCCGAACGCTGATGTGACCTCTTTTCTGACCCTTCTTCTGCCCAACAGCTAGGTGTCTTTAAAATACAAAAAAATAGTTAGAAATGCTGTCTATATCTATCTATAATAATCTTATGAACTGTTTAAACATACTGTAATATTTCAAATTAAATATGATTAAAATGTCTAATGTTGCTCAAAACAGTTGACTTTTCATATCAACAACATTATTGATATAATGTTATTAAATTTTAAAAAGAACTATAAGACTAATATCCAAGGCCAGGGAAAACAGGGATCAGGAATACATGTCAATGGTTGGATTCATTCATATGTATGTGGAGGCAGAGGTTAGGTAAGATAGAGAAGGGACCAGTTTGACAATTAATAGTTGGAAATGTGAATACTAGACTAGAACTGAGTACTCAAAGTCAAGAAATACGTGATAATCCTTCGGTGTCCGTATTGCAAACAGAATGCACAAAAGGAGGGAGGGGAAGGGAGGGGAGAGGGAGAGGAAAGGAGAGGGAGCCTGCCACAGAATCAGGTTGTGGGGAAGTGGGTGGGAGGGAAGTGGGACACATCGGTATCGGGAAATGTGCCCTGGTGAAGGGATGGGTGTTGGGACACTGTATGACTAAAAGTCTGTCAATCATAACAGCTTTGTAATGGTGTTTGCATGGTATTTCAATTAAAAAGAACCATGAAGATATGTATGTATATTTTTTAAGAGAACAACAAAAGTTGATATGAAATAATACTTCTATTTGTCACAATAGGAGAGTAATGAAGCTAGCTCAAAAATAGCCTAGCAAATATCTAGCTAGAGAGCTGGTTGTGTGTGCATGTGTTCAGAGCATCTTTTCTTAATGTCATTCTTTAATGTGTAAGCCCATTTAATTATTTCAGGATATATTATTAGTATGAAGAGTAAAAACTAATTATAAGTGCCTGTTTATGATATTTATCTTGTAAAATGTGCAATTTTGTAATATAAAATGCTGAAAGAATTCTCTCAGATGACTACAGAATCATGACTACAGAATCATATGCATATTTAGTCAGTCTAAACATTTCCAAAGTGCGCTCTCTAAGGAATAATTCTATTTAACCACACCTCTTTAAGTTAAATGGTACATTTCAGGAGGCAGTATCACTCACTTTAAGAAAATTACAAGATTTGAATCTTTCTACAATATTGAATTTGTTTTAATCTGAAAGATAATGATGTCAAAATATTCTCGACAAAGCTGCACAAAAGCATGAAAAGGGAGTCAGAGAGAAGGTTCAGTGGGCTGAGTGCATCCAGGTTTGAGCACCAACACCACCAGGAGTAATCCCTAAGCACAGAGCTGGAAGTAGTCCCCAAACACTGCCTGATGTGACCCCAAATTTTTATAAAAGAAAAAAGGGATTACGACAGGGACCTTCATTGGTCATAGCACCTCCCTTGCATGTGGCTGACCTGGGTTCAGAGTCTGGCTCTCCAGAGTCCGCCCCAAGCCTGCCAGGAGTGGTCTCTGAGCACGGAGCCAGAGAGCCTTGAGCACTGCCAGGTGTGCCCTCCGCCTCAAAAAATTAAACAAAACAAAAAAGGAGGAAGAGTACAAAATTACAGATTCCAAACACTACTGTTTTTCTGGTAACATGTAGTTTTATAATTAGATATAAATAGGCTTTAGAAGTTAACATGGAGTACAGAGTGGTTCATCTAAAATAATGTACTAATAGCAGTTTACATGTTCATATTTTTTATCATACTTTATATACCAAATTGTGCTCATCACATAGACCTCTGTGCTCTTAAGTCCCATACTGACCACATATTCACTAATTTTTCTTGGAATATTAAGACCCATTAATAAGCTATAATATACATAGTCTGTAATTATATATTTGTAAATTAATTTGGTAATGTAAATATGGTTTGGAGTCATATAGAAAGTTATATTGTTAAGAAGACTTTTTTTACTGAGGAACATTAAACAACAGTCCCTAGGAAGAAATTAACATTCCTCAGGATCTAAGTAAAATGTGTAATAAGACCTTTGTCAATCTAGGAATTACTGTTTTCGAAAGCAACTGAATAATCATTTACAAAGTAATAATTTGTGATTTTCCAGATAATTATGAAGAGAATTATCAGGAAAAAATAAACATTTCTTTTTTACAGTTGTGAAGATGAGAGAAAAAGTATTAGTAATAAATCTCTGGATTGCATTTATTAAAAATGGAAAATCCAATAGAAATACACTATTCATCTGTAAGAAGTATTTAAAATAAAAAATTTCTCATGCTTTGTAAGAAATGTTAATTAGAAAAAAAGCCACAAAACACATCAATAATCTATAACTATTTTGTGTCTAAAAACTAAACTGAGATGTATACCAAGAGAAGCACTGGAAATAGATGTTTATGAGAAACATTATCAATAATTACCGACTGAAGGAAAAATTAAGTATGAAATTGAACATTTATCACAACACATAGACTATAGTACCACTTTAGAAAATATGCACATAAAATGTTTGTATACATACATAAAAAACAAAATTTCAAAATATGGTTTGTGTGCTAAAACATATATAACCTCAACAAATCTGCAATGTTTCATGTTAAAAAATCAGGAACTACTTAACATACTTGGAATATTTATTTCATGAGAAAATGCAATGGCATTAAGCTTAAAGGTTTACAAAATACTAAACTGCAATCTTAATTCTATTTTTAAATAATTTTTTATTCCTCTTAAATGTAAATAATCAAAATATAAAACACTATATAAAATATTTGAAATGGCTAATGTCTGGGTATTAGGCTAATGTCTAAGTATTTTATTCCTTATTTTATTAGGAATAAAATAAGCTTTTTTTTAGCGTGTAATTTTGGAATATTTTTCAAGTATTTAGAAATGAGCACTTTTTTTTTTTAAATTGCTAGGGGTGCCCAGGGAACTATGCAGTGCTTATGAATCGAACCCTAAGCTCCAGCATGCAAAGTAGGCATTCCAATTCTTAAAGCAATCACCACAGTCTGAAATAGGACAGGATTGTTTTGCAAAATAAAGGTAGCTATCCAGTCAGCCTGGTAAACCTAGATATGTTTTTCAATCATTAGAAAGCCAAGTAAATAATCATACAAATACTTAACTGGTTTTGTTTTGGTCATACTGGCTGTGGTCAGGGTTTTCCCCTGACTCTGCTCAAGGACCACTCCTGATGGGCTTAAACAACCATACGGGTGTCAGGGATCCAACTAGGTCAGCTGCATACAGGACAAGCACCTTACCTACTATACAATCTCTCCAGTAAAAAATTACATATTGCCAGTCAAAATTCTATCTTTAGAAATAGTCTGTTTTCAAAGATGGGTTATATAGAAGTGAATTTACATTATAATACAAACACATATCACAAAAAATTTTTTTTTCACAAGGTAGGGCTTCCTTTGGAGTGGTGGAAGGTTTTTCTCATAAAACGCATATCACTGGCTATGGGAATGAAGTGGAAAAACTTGGAAAAGCCAAAACATTCAAGAGTTTAGAAGAACTAAAAACTGAAGGTTACTGAAAAGTCCAACACCCAGAAACGTTAGTGTAAGGTTATTGACAAGAATACTGACAGAATGGTATAAACAGTTTGGCTGTGCCTTTCATGGTATTCTTTAATTACATGAATAGTGTTCTATTAAAATTGTTTTCCTGGGGCTCAGGAAACATTTCAGCTATACATAGGGACAATTCCTTGCATGCGCAAGGATCTGAGTTGGAGCCCAGACACTGCACTGTTGCCCTAAATCCACCAATTGTAAGCCCGGTGAGCCCCAGATCTGCCAAAATGGAACAGTGCTGGAAGTAGCTTCTGAGGCCCTGTGCAAACGTTGTTTTAAGACACCAAAAAAAAAAAAAAGCTGTTCCTGAAAAGGTTAAATAGAGCTATATTTTATGAAACATGTTTACAAAAAACCTGCAAAGAAATGCTCACTGCAGTCCATCAACCGTTCCATCTATAAATTGTGGTTTAAGCATATACTGATAAATTTGCTAGTAAAATTAAATGAAGAATTGATACATGCTATGATGGATAAATAAGCAATCAACTAAGTAAAGAAGTTAGAGACAACAGGCTACATATTGTCTAAATGTAGAAGAGGCAGAACGCCAGATTAGTGGTGCCAAAGCAAAGGAACAGTGAACTGAGGAAATAGTAAGCAACTGTGCAAGGCTACAGTGGGTTCTTTATGGAGTGATGAAACCTTCAAAAATTGATTATGGCTCTAAATGTGTTAAAAATCAATGAACTGTGCACAAAAATTCAGATGTATACTATTAAATTATATCTCAATAAACTTTCAAATTAAAAGGAAAATTCTAAGTCTCTCATTTTCTCAACTTTAAAAAAAATAGTATTACTGAACCTGGAAGTCCTAAGTATCACATTTTTTTTCTCAAAAATAAGTGACACTTTCTGGCATGGTCCTACTGTCTAGGTTTGAATTACACAGAGGCACAAGTTGAGTAATACAAAAGTCTATGTGGCACTGTACATTAAAAATCCATTGAGTCAGCTTTCTCAGTCAAGGTGAAAACATTTAACCAAGGGACTAAAGATGTAACTTAAGATTAACTTTACATTAGAGATTTTATTTTCTGGCTTCTCACAGAAACATAGTTGTTAAATATACTCTTAACCAGTTTATGCTTTAATCACAAGGAGAAGGTTGTACAGTCTAAAGTATAAACATGATTTCTGGGCAAGGGAGCTAATTCAAAGGGCTCGCATTCCTGACGTATGCATAGGGAGGAATCCAAGTTAGATCTCTGGAACTACATGGCCCTAAAACCCCACTAGAAGAGGTTCTGAATCCCCTAGTTACTTATAGGGTGACACTGATGTCCCCAGCATTGCTAACATAACAGCATTACTGGGCCCAAGAAGTGAACCTTCAGCCTGATAAGTATTTCCAGGAGCAGTTCTCAGCCCCAAGCTAGGTTGAGAGTACAGAGTGCACCCCTACCAACATACACTAAGATAAAGAGTATTTCAAATTGTTAATTGGTAGTAAAAATTAATACTGCCAATTCTGGTGAGTTCTTATTGCTATTAGAATTAATTACTGATAATTCAATGGATATCTTTTTTTACTTTTAGAAAGTATTAATATGCGTATGTTGATTGCGTCACTTTTTAAAGATTCAGCTGGTTTTAGTTGTTGTATTTCAAAAATTTTATTTCATAGGTTAAAAAGTGAGAACAGTAGATTTACTTACATTTTTATTTATTTTACTTACTTTTTAAATTCTAAAAATAGGGGCAGGTGAGAGAGTACAGCAGGAAGGTGGGTGCTTGCCTTTATCACAGCTGACCCAGGTTGGATCCCTGGCATCCAAAATGGTCCCCAAGTCTGTCAGGAGTGATTTCTGAGTACAGATTCAGGAGTAACCCCTGAGCACCTCTAGGTGTATCCCCAAATCAAAGCAAAAATCTAAAACTTATCTTTATAAGTTAACTTATTTTGATTATTGCCTTGGAATTTTTGAAGAGATAGATTGTATTATTTGTTTTCATATTTGGGGTCACATCCAGTGATGCTCAAAGGCTCTTTCTGGCTCTGCTATCAGGGACTAGATGCAGTGCCAGGAAACGGGTGACCCATGCAAGACAAGTGCCTTCCTACTTGTACTCGCTCTGGCCCCAATAAATTACTTTTATAAACAGCTCATACCATACCCGACATAATACCAACAACCTGATGATAGTATGTTCAAAATCTTTCCAAACTACTCTAAAACTACATAATAGATTCATAAAAACTAAAGTATAAAAACTGACAGGGAGGGGATTGGCTGGAACACTGTATGACCAAAACCCAAACATGAACATCTTTGTAATTGTACATCTCACGGTGGCATAATAAAATATATTTTTTAGCATTCTGTAAATTTTTTAATTATTTTATTACACCACCTTTAAATATACAATTACAAGATGTTCATGTTTGAGTTTTGCTCTACAGTGTTCCAACACCCATCCCTCTACCCGTGTCCATCTCCCATCACCAATGTCCCCACCTCCCTCCCCCACTCCTCCAGCCCGCCTCCATGGCAGGTTCTTTATTTCTTTCCCTTTCTATCTCTTTCTCTTTTCCTTCCCTTCCAGATTGTGGATTACAGAACATACATTAAAGGGTTGTCATGTGTATCCTTTTGTCTGTATTTAATGCTCAGTTCTAGGTTGGTATTAGTACTTTCAACAATTGTTAGCACACTGTTCCATTTTCTGTCTTACCTAGCCTCTGACTCCCACACGTTTGTGATGTTTTCCACCTTTGACAAAACCTCCTGATACATGTTTTACTTGACCTTGGATATTGGTTGGGAAAATCGCAGGGGTCAGCACATCCGGAGTGCAATGGATAAGCCTCGCCCCTGGGAAAACCACCTTCGTGATCATGGTATCTCCCCTGCCAGGTAAGTATGTTTTTTAAAAAATTAAATAAGTAGATAGAGAGATAAAAGATAGATAGATAGATAGATAGATAGATAGATAGATAGATAGATAGATAGATAGATAGATAGATAGATAGATAGATAGATGGATGATGGATGAGAGATGGATGAGAGATGGATGAGAGATGCATGATAGATGGATGATAGATAGATAGATAGATAGATAGATAGATAGATAGATAGATAGATAGATAGATAGATAGATAGATAGATAGATAGATAGATAGATAGATAGATAGATAGATAGATAGATGGTAGATAGATGGTAGATAGATGATAGATAGATGATAGATAGATGATAGAGGATAGATGATAGATGACAGATGATAGAGAGATGATAGAGATGATATAGATAGATAGATAGATAGATAGATAGATAGATAGATAGATAGATAGATAGATAGATAGATAGATAGATAGATAGATAGATAGATAGATAGATAGATAGATAGATAGATAGATAGATAGATAGATAAAAAAACTGACGGCAGGAATTTCATCAACAGAATAAGTAATGTTGGAAAGTAGTAGTAAGTACTATTAAGTCCACTGTCTCATACCTGAATCTGAAACTCTGAAGCCTCTTTTCCAATTTGCAAGGCTGAACAGTAGTAAGTCAAGAGCTGCTTCTGAAATGAATAAATCCTAACTTCCCAGGATTCAAGTGTGAGAGGCATATCTCATGCTTCCTGTATCATTTCAATGCTATTGTCTACCAAGCCAGACTTCATGTTCACAACTGTATAATAAATTGTTAATACCAGTAATAATGACTTTTTCTTTCCACTTAACAAATAAACCTACTGAGAGTGAAATTATGTTTATAATACAAAGGTAGTAATTTTTTATTAATATCTGCTGTGTCTAGATATTATAACAGATGCTTAACATGTATTATTTTACATAACCCTCATGGTAAAAGGTACAAGTGGCAGCCCCTAAAAGTGACAAGAATTCCAATATCCTAGAAAACTGCATTATAAATATTTGGTTTATCCTATGACCAATATTATAGTATCCTATTCAAATAACTTCACTGTCACTGTCTGTATCACTGTCTTCCCGTTCATCATCGATTTGCTCGAGCGGGCACCAGTAACATCTCCATATGTCCTGTTTCATGCTAGTAGAGCTCAAGGGCACCTGCTTGCTCCAGGAACATAAAGAGCCTCAAACCATTCCATCAGGTCATGGGAATGAGGTCTATAACTGTTACTGATATTTGGCATATCAAATACGACACGGGTAGCTTGCCAGGCTCTGCCGTGAGGGTCGCATACTCAAGTCACCTCTAAATCCAGCATTTATTGATGAACCACGCGGCTGCTTGCGGCCATGGAGCTGGGCTGTGATAGGCTGGTCTGCTGGGTGGAGTTCTGACAAGAAGGAAATCCGGATGTGGAAAATGGAGGCCCTCATGGAGTGGGGGGTTGTCTGTCTTGCTGCTAGGCTCTGCTGGGGTGGTGGGCCAGGGCTATAACCCGTCATGCCTCCCGGGCACCTCGTGAGTGGCTGGGCACAGTGAGAGCCAGTAGCAGCTCTGCCCCATGTCTGAGTTTCTGGATCAGCATACCTGGGCTGGATTTAAAGAAGACTGCTGCAGCATGGATCTCGATGAGCCGGGCTGTAATAGGCTGCTCTGCCGGGTGGAGTTCTGACTAGAGGGAAGTCCAGATGTGGAAAATGGAGGCCCTCATGGAGTGGGGGTTGTCTGGCTTGTTGCGAGGCTCTGTTGGGGTGGCAGGCCAGGGCTAGAACCCGCAATCCCTCCAGGGCGCCTCGTGAGCAGCTGGGCACAGGGAGAGCCAGAAGCAGCTCTGCCTCATGTCTGTGAGTCTCATTCAAATAACTTATGTGTTATAAAATGGTTGGAAATTACATGTAAGGTCTTTAAATACTTGATTCTTAAGAACTTTATTCTCAATTATTTTAAGAAAGTATGTCTCTAATATACAAATGTCTTTCAGTAAATGTGTTTTGTATATACTATCACAGTATTTGATAGAAAACCGAAGGGTTACAGTACAAAAAAAGATTGAGAACCAACATACCAGACAAAAAAGGATAAGAATTGATCCAAATTAAAAAAAAACTATTTTACAAATTCATCTAGAGCTGTCTTATGGATACTGAAAGATGTGAGAAAGACATGAAGGAAAATAGTAATTTTGTTACCTGTTAAGTGTCTCTGAATAGGTAAAAACTGATTATATGAGTAACAGGAGTATGGGGAAGCTTTTGCCATATCCCTTGTATTATTGAATAAAATTAATATAATATTAAAATAAGTATAATTTTTAGACAGCATTCAAAATTGATGAATAAAATATAACAATGAAGAGATAGTACAGTGGGCAGAGAATTTTCCTTGCATGCAGCCAACTCGGGTTCAATCCTTGGCACCTAATGGTCCTCAAGTCCTGATAGGAGTGATCCTTAAGTGCAGTACCAGAACTAAGCCCTAAGCATGCCAGGTGTATTCCCCATCCCTGCCCCACCAAAAACGTGAATTAAATAAAAAACAACATTAACCATGTGTTTAAGTGTTTTAATCAATACTAATGAGTATATATTTTTTGTGGAGACCAGTAAGACTGCTCTGTAAAGTTAGGGACATGACTACTTTTGTATGAACTCTCAATGTTAAGATATTAATATTCTCTGTCTCTTAATTAGACTGACTGAAAGTAAAGCGCTCCTACACAGAAATATGTATTTACAGCATTTACTCAACAGCATTTAGTATCAGCTCCATAAAAAATATTTTACATTCCTGAATGTAATATAAGTGGCCAAGATTCCAAATTCTATACTTTTATGCCAAAGTTTATACATTTTCATTTTAAAATGTCTTCCACTCCCCACTCCACCACCACCACCAGCAAATATTCCAGCAACCACTACTTCATAAATTTCAACTTTGGGATTTTCAGGGGCACAGGAAATCCAAACATCTGTATTAAGTATGACTTTGAGTAAGGAAATAAATTTCTGATCAGAATTGTAATACTTGAAGTTCTCTTTTATATCTATTACCGTATGAGGTCTATTATCTGTTCCTATGATTCAAGTCTTCTTCAACAAAGCTCCTTTTCCAAGGGAAAAAGAACACAAAGCATTTTAAATGTAACTTCAAAAGCACAAATGTAATATATCTCAGTATATGATTGTTGACTATAGCAAATGTTGACTAAGACACATACAAGTATTCATCTCGGATCTGTTTCTTTTTGACCTTTTCTTTCTTTTTTTTCTTGTTGGGTCACACCTGGTGATGCTCAGGGGTTATTCTTGGTTCTGCACTCAGGAATATGGGACACAGAGGATCAAATCTGTGTTGGCTACAAGCAAGGCAAACATTCTCCCTGCTGTACGATTGCTCTGGCCCTCAGATCTGTTTTTGTGTGTAACATTTTTAGGGTAAGATACTAGTAGAGGGGAAATCATGAAACTCAGTACTAATTAAGAAAATGGTATTTTATGTACTTTCTGGAAATATGTAAATATTTCAAACATTAAATCCTGAATATTAATTTATAACAACAAGCTATCAAAAGAAAACTTCTTTCGGAATAAAGTAACATATATATGCAAAATTTTTCTTTACTCTACCATTCTTTCACCCCTCAAAGATACAAGAGATGAATGAATAATATTCTGATCACTATCACTATCACTATCTTCCCGTTAATCATCTATTTGCTAGAGCGGGCACCAGTAATATCTCCATATGTCCTGTCTCATGCTAGGAGAACCCAAAGGCATCGGCTTGCTCCAGGAACATAAAGAGCCACAAACCGTTATATTAGGTCACGGAATGACCTATTATAAATGTTACTGGTATTTGGCATGTTAAATACTACACGAGCAGCTTGCCAGGCTTGCCGCAGGGGTGGCATACTGCTGTAGTCAACTCTAAATAAAGCATTTATTGATGAGAACCGCGCGCCGCTAACGGTCGCAGAGCCGGGCTGTGATAGTTTGGTCTGCTGGGTGGAGTTGTGATGAGATGGAAGTCCGGATGAGGAAAATGGCGGGCCCCAAGGAGTAGGGGGTTGTCTGGCTTGTTGTGAGGCTCTGCTGGGGTGGCAGGCCAGGGCTAGAACCCGCCATGCCTCCATGAGCAGCTGGGCACAGGGAGAGCAAGTAGCAGCTCTGCCCTATGTCTGAGAGTCTCTGGTTCAGCATACCTGGGCCGGATTGAAAAAACACTGCTGCAGGGTGGGTGTCGATGATCCAGGCTGTGATAGCCTGGTCTGCTTGGTGGAGTTCTGACCCGAGGGGCATCCGGATGAGGAAAATTGCGGGCTCCAAGGAGTGGGGGGGGCTGGGGGATTGTCTGGCTTGTTGTAAGGCTCTGCTGGGGTGGCAGGCCAGGGCTAGAACCCGCCATGCCTCCCGGGCGATTCATGAGCAGCTGGGCACAGGGAGAGCAAGTAGAAGCTCTGCCCCATGTCTGAAAGTCTCTGGTTCAGCATACCTTCCACACAGCGGATCTCATATCAAGCTCTGGCGCCTCATGTACAGCACATAGTACCCGAGCACCTCCAGAATGATCCCTATTACGGTTGCAGGCCATGAGAAGCAAAGAGCAGTCTCAGATCTAACACTTGGTCTGTCATATCCCTTCCAACCCTGCAGACTGAGGGGTCCTCAGAAAGCTACAAATGAGCAGGCCCTGATATTCTGATATCTGCCTCTTATTCCAACTCTGGTACGAAGATGCTCTCATCAGATGAGCAGAAAGACTGGAAGGAAAGTAAAAGCTACTCTAACCATAACTGACCATCAGCAACTTTTTTTTAACTGCCAATGCAGCCAAGGAAATTGACACAAAGATAAACAAATTGGACTATATCATATCAAGAAGTAACTGAATTGTGGGAAGAAATGATGAGAGTAAAGACACCCCCAGAGACTGGCAGAAAAAATCTGCCCACCACTCATCTGACAAAGGATTAATATCCAAGATATATAAACCAGTTTTAAAATTCAACAACAAAAACACCACTATCAAAATATGGGAGATGAGATGATCAGACACATTCTGAAGAAAACATACAGATGGCCATTAAGCATATGAAAAAATTCTCTCCATCACTCAGCATCAAGGAAATGTAGATACAAACAATGCAGGGAGGAAAGCTAGGACAGTGGGCAGGGTGCTTACCTTGTATGCGGCTAACCCAGGTACCCTGAACCACCCCAATGTTGTACCCTGAACCTGCCTGAAGTGATCACTGAACACAAAGCCAGGAGTAAGTCCTGTTCACAGCTGGGTGTGGCCCTCAAACCAAATCAAACCAGACCAAACCAATCCAAAGTACAATCAAATATAATAATAATAATAATAATAATAATGAAAACAACCAAACCTCACGTCCCTGGAGCTGGCACACATCAAAAAGAACAACAAAAAAATTGTGTTGGCATGGATACAAGGGAAAAAGAAACCCTTATCCACAGCTGATGGGAAGGTCGACTGATTAAACCTCTTTGGAAACCTGTAGACAGTTCTCAAAAAAAAAAAAAACCTATGCAGTGAGGTTCTATGAACTGAGTTTCTACATGACCCAATAATTCCAATTTTGGGGGATCTACTCCGTAAGCCCCAAAAGACTATTTTCAAAATGGTATTTATTACATTGCAGCACTATTCTCAACTACCAGATCGGAAGCAACCTGTGTGTCCAAGAACGGGAGTTGGATGACAGATTTAGCTAATCTGGGAGCTTTGCTGTTTTGCCCACTCACAGTTTAATTTATTTAAGCCAAGGTTCATTCTAATGAGACCTCACTTCTATGTAAACACTGCTAGAGGGTGTGGCAGTTACAGAAGTCACCTTGACTGAATAACTTCTGACTTATACATCTACTAAGATTTCTATGTTTTCTAGATTGGGCACAGCTCCTCTTTATACCCACTGCACCCAGCGTGGGACAGTTAGAATTTACCAGGAGACTACCACCCTGGCTACTTTGAGACTATAAGAAGATTATAGGAAGGATCATACTAGTTTGCTCTCAAACAGGAGAGTGTGACCCTTTTATATACGGAGAACAAGATACTCAGAATTACCTGGTGCAGGTAATAAATAAGAAGGATCTTGTGGGTACCATCTAGATTACATGAAGCTCATGAAATGAAGATGTATTACTTTATAACAGCTCTCTCTCTCTATCTCTCCTGTCTTTACATGAGATATCTTTACATAAGAGATAATCTCAGGATTAGTAACCTTTGTTTATACCTGTAATAGGGTGTGGCACTACCCTTCTACAATCTGTTTAAGGTTCTTAGTTGACACCTCCCAGTCACCTAGCTGACCCTCCCTGGATTACTTTTGGTGTATATAAGGGGACTGACTTGAGACCCCTTCTCCATTTCGCTCTTGGCTTTTTGGCCTTCTGCTCCTTCTTCTGGGTAGGACTCCTCTCGGGTGAGATCCTCTCTCTTTGGTGGGAGACGTAGGCTCTTTTGTATGGTCTAAGTTCAGACCAGAGCTAGAGTTCGTTCATTATATTGGAGTGCTGTGGAAGAGCTTTTGTACTATTAAAAACCTTTTTGGAATTGCGCTGGACTCGTGAGTTTTCATTTGTTCCCCACGCATCCTCAGAAGTAGATGTCCCCTGACATCCTCAGTGTCCCCTGACACTGTCGGGACCCCAGGGGCATCCCCGACAAACAGGTAAAAGAAACAATGAGATATATACACAATGGAGTACTATGGGGATCTAAGAAAAAACTAAATCATGCAATTTGCAGCTACGTGGATGAATCTAGAGGGTATCATACTGAGTTAAGTCAGCCAGAAGGAGAGGGAGAGACAACAAGATCGCTATCATTTGTGATATATAAAGAAACACTATGGGAATAACAAACAGCCAGAGACAATAAAACATGACAACTGGTTTACAGAACAGCATTTACCAAAGGCAGGTGGGCAGAAGGCTGACAGTCTGTGTGTATAAATTGACACTCTGGTAGTTGGTGTGCTGTTAAAAACATCATATGCAGGCTGGAGCAATAGCCCAGCAGGTAAGGTGTTTGCCTTGCACGCGCCGGCCTGTGCAGGCCTGGGTTCGATCCCCAGCATCTCATATGGTCCCCGAGCACCACCAGAAGTGATTCCTGAGTGCAGAGCCAAAACCCTGAGCATTGTCGGGTGTGACCCAAAAAAGCAAAAAAAAAAAAAAAAAACCATCATATGCACAAAAGCCTATCATTAATGGTTTTATAAACCAGACGGCTTCAAATTGGGGGAAAAAAACCCTGCAATATTCAATTATGAAGTTGAGACCAGAGACATAGTAGCAGAACACATTCTTTGCATGCATGGGTTCTGGCTTTAAATATTCTGCACCAAAGAAAAACCAAAACATGCCAAGTTACTAAGCCACTTCCCTCTGAAAGAGAGAAGTATAACAGATTAACAGTTAGAAATGATTCAAAGCTAATTATTTCAACAATAAGCAAGATCTATCACTATATAAAAGACAAAAATGAAGAAATAAAAACATTTGAAGAGGAAGAAATAAAATTCTATTTCAAGTTCTAATTTCTAGGGCATAGAGATCACTTAATTCACAAAGCGCATGCATTATATGCAGGAGGCCAGGTTTGATCTCACAATCATATAGTACCCAGGATAGAGTGAGGAATAGGTCCCAAGCATCACTTAATGGTGTCATGACTAACATCCTCTCACCCATTTTTCCTTCTTGCCAGACATTTATAGTGATAGCAACTACTTATTGACACTTAAAATGTATCATCCATTATTGTTGGCATTTCAAGTGTACTAAGTCCACTGAGTTCCTTTTTTTGGTGGGAGGGGACAGTAAGGTTGGTTCTACACTCTGCTTTGCTTAGGGTTTACTTCTACTGTGTTCAAGGGATTACTCCTGGTGGGGATCAAGGGATCATACTGGTAAGGAGGACTGAACCAGGATAAGTCACACCTTAACACCTGAATTGTCTCCCCCATCCCTAACTCATACTAACTTATAGATTCATAAACAAGAAATCTGAGGTAGAGAGTTAAAGTATTATGTGCCAAATTATAAGAGAAAATGTTGGAGCCAAGATTTAAAACCAAGCAGTTATCATCCCAGAACAAAGCTCTGGCCAGTTAAAAATTTAAAAGAATACACAATATGAATTTATATTGTGTATTCTGACAATACACAAAAGGTTAAGAACAGAAGGAAATCAAAACAAGAATTATTCTATAAAAATAATGGTATCAATCATTAGAAAATTAATGTATATATACATATATCTTTAAGTATGTGATATTAAAATATTAGACATCTTAAAGTAAATACTATGCCTCATTTTCAAGACAATAAAAATATGTAATATACTAGACCACAAAGAAAATTTCAACAGTTTCTAAAGAACTATAATTGCATACTATTAACTACAACACAAAAAACTAAAATTTTTATGAAGAAAAATTATATTTAGGGCTGGTACAATAGTAGAGCAGGTAGTACACTTGTTTTGCATACTGCCAAACCAGGTTAAATCTCTGTGCGTGGAGCCATCATCACCAGGTATGGCCCAAGGACATAAAAGAAAAAATATTCTATTACTGAAAATTTAAAAACAAAACAATAAGCTCTACTATTGCTAAGGATAGCAAAATGGAAACTCTAAACTATAAATAGAGGAAAGATTATATACTAGTCAAAGTTGAGTTCAGAGGATCAATGTTGGCATGCAACATTCATGTTACTAGACAAAAAAACACAAATGAGAAATTAAGCACTTATCTACAGAATCTACAAAAAAGAACAATATATGACAGGAAGGGATAAAATGAAAGGCAACGAGAACAAAGTCCTAAGGTAATAAACTTGGGAAAAAAAACAAGAAAATGAATCCAACAATTTGATTGTTTTTTTTTTATTTTACAGATGCTTCCCAAGTAATAAATACTCAAGGGGCCCAGATAATACTTGGCCAACCAGGTTAGATAGCTCAACCAATATTAGGGTGCAACAATGTGGTACTGTGTGTGAGCAGCCATCAAAGCCATACCAACAGTGCCAGCGATCAGATTCATGTCAAAATGCATGCAAAAGAATGTGCCCAGATGATCCATATTCTCCCGAGAAGCTTCAAAAATTTTTGAAATATTATATTTTTTAAAAAGATACTAATAAAGTTTTGATTATTCAAAACGAAAATATATGGTATTAAAATATAAGTAACAATGCATATAATTTTAAAATTAGTATTAACAACTTTGCTGAACTTCAAATATAACAAATGAAAAATACTAAGTGAAATAGATAAAGAATTGCCTTATTCCACTCCGGAGAAGCCCATGTTCTCTCTTGAACACGTATTTCTCTCCTCAGCTTTTTCCACTCTGGAGAAGCCCATGTTATTACTTGAACTTATCCTCTCTTTCTCTCCCATCACAGCTAAGCAAATGTCTTTCAATAAAAACTAATTTGTTAAAAAAAAACAAGAAATAGAAAAATAATTTTAAGAGTTATGGAAAAACAGATTTTTCTGAACAGGTAAAATTCTTTCAGATGTATGTAACAAGACAATTGGGATATTAATATAAGTAAATCCAGATTCCAGAGGAAGGAAATCTGGCAAAAGTTCTAATAAACTTTTGTGAAGTAAGTATAATACTAATCTAAGTAAATTATGAAAAAGATCATTCTTCAGATGGCATAAACATTTCATTTTCCATCATATAATTTTTATAATAACTATAGCCTAGACTATTATATCTTAGCAATATCCAGAAATGTCATCATGGACCAATTATCAAGAAGTACACAAAAGAAATCTACCATATTAAAGGTTATGAAATGCATTTTAAAGGTAAAGAATGATTATGGAGGTTGGAGCAATAGTGAAGCGAGTAGGGCATTTGCCTTCCACGTGGCCAACTTGGTTTGAACCCAGCATCCCATATGGTTCCCTGAGCACTGCCAGGAGTAATTACTGAGTATAGAGCCAGGACTAAACCCTGAGCATTGCTGGTGTGATGCAAAAACAAAAAGACTTGATTAAAATGAAAAAAAAAAGAAAAATTACTAGCAAAATAAACGCGTGCTTAATGTGTGCAAAGGGCATGTTTTACAGTAAAAGCCGGTAAGTTTATCACATAGAATACTTAGATACATTACCATTAGCATCATGAACTAGGCAAAAGTCTCACTACTAGAATCACTAGCTTTTACAATTTCTGGAGTGTTAACAAATGGAATCTATAGCAAGGGGCAAATAATGGAAAGGACACAACAGAATTAATCAATTTATACAATTATATTCCTAGAAAACAAAAGAGAACTACCTGAAAAATTATGAGAAACAAAAAAAATTCCAACTGAAAATAGTACATTAGCAAACTAGCAAGTATAATAAAAAATTTCTAATCATATAGTAACCAATATCAGGTTAGTAAGTAAATATTGATCCTTTAACAAATATTTTGGAATGTTTCTTTTTTTTTTGCTTTTTTTTTGGGTCACACCCGGCAATGCTCAGGGGTTACTCCTGGCTCTGCACTCAGGAATTACTCCTGGCGGTGCTCGGGGGACCATATGGGATGCCGGGATCGAACCCAGGCCGGCACAGGCCGCGGCCGCAAACATCCTACCCGCTGGGCTATCGCTCCAGTCCCTGGAATGTTTCTAAAGGACAAATATATCAACTGAATAAATAAAAGACATCTCTCTCTTGGATAAAACTGAATATGGTAAAGTTGACAATTCTACATAAATATTTAATTGCAGTATAAACATTTTAATAGGAATTTGACAAGTTATGATGGGTTAGTCAGAAATATTCTAAATAAATTTGTTGAGTAGAACCAATATATAAGCTATCAAATTGAATTAGAGGGCCAGAGAGATAGCATACGGAATAAGGCATTTGTCCATGAAGCTGAGCTGTGTTTGAGCCCAGTAATACAAATGATCCCATCCGGCAATGTAGTAATTCCTGAGCACAGTCAGGAACAGTCTCTCAGCATTGTCGGGTGTGGCCCCCACCACAGAGTAAGTCATCAAGTAAAAAATAAATTAAAATCATTCCATGTTCGACAAGCAAAATAAATCAATAAAACAATTCCAAATCCATAAATAGGCCCAAATAAAATCGGGATTTGAAATATGACAAGGAACAATGCAGCAAATGATTAGAGAAAAAATAATTTATTCAACAATTAGCAAAGAAGAAAGAATGGAAATAATTAACAGCCCTAACCACTGCCATATCTTGAACACTGGGGAGAAAGACATTACTTAGGGGTTGGAGGGTTCGTTCAGGGGTTAAGTAACATTTATATGTAACCAAGTTGATTTTGATCCTTAGCATCATATCATCTCTGGATGCAGCCATGGAGACTGGCTAACCCAGATAATCCCTAACCCTAAAGGGTTCAAGAAACACATCCTCTGGTCCTCATACTGCACCTCCTTTGCTTGGCTGAGAAACATTGGGAGGGCCTTCTAAGCTCTTCTTGTATGACATCCCTAGTATACAGGGGGCGGGGGAAACTTTATGTTGCTGCATATAATTTCTGTTGTTTGGTCATTCTTACAAAGAGTATATGTTTCACATTTACACATATACTCACAGACATCCCAACAACTCCAACAAAGGAAAGGGAAAAAATTTCCTGTTGTCCAATAATTATTTTATGTTTCAGACTATTAGGGAAAACTAAGAAAACTTTTCATTAACAGTAAACTTAAGTGAAAGTTTAAGAGTTGTAATAATTTTTTAAAATTAGTTGCATATACAAAACTAAAATAACATTAAATTCCACAAATATTTTCTCAGTTTTTAGTTCCAATAAGCTAAACAGATAATTCTAATAAACTGGCAAGGATTCTTTTTCCATTAGCCTTAATAACTTGAAGTTGTCTTTCAATTCAGAGAACATGAAAACTAAGTAGTAACTTCAATTTGTAGAAAAGGGAACTAAAACTTAAATCACAGAGCAGTAATTTCATGGCCCATGATTTTCTCTTTAAATTTTATTCAAAAAAAACTTCAAAGACATTTGTAAAACCTATTCAGTAAGTAGTAAAGTCAATGCTTAGATTCTACATTTGACATTTTGTTCAACTTGTTTCATTAGTATGTTGTTTTGGACTTAATATATTGTAGACAGCAGCATCTAATTCCTAACAATCTTGCTACTATTCATTAATTGTGCTATGTATTTTTAAGTTAAATATTACAATAGTCACAGTAAAAAGTACTAGAATACACTTAAGCATATACTTGAATAAGTTCTAATAATGCTTGGATAAGTTCTAATAATGCAGTCTACCATGTAACCAAAACTTGACTTTAGCATAAGATCTGCCTCTAAAATCCACCACATTATGCCATTTGTTAAATGGTCCAAAAGTGAAATATATGAGATTATTACAATTAAGACATAGATCATGGAAAAAATATGTATATACACACATATACATTGATACCACACAATGGTTACCATTGACAGCCCACAGTTATCCTGGTGGGGGGAGGTGTTTTACATTGCGCCCACATCCGGCAGAGCTCAGGACTATACTCCTGGCTCTACGGCTCAAGAATAACTCCTGGTGGATACTCAGCTAGTCAGTCCAGATGGTTCAGTGCTGAGGCCCAGCCATGATGATCAGTGTGACAGTGCTCAAAGTACCAAGGGTTACCCTGGCAGCGCTTGGGGGCAAAGTGGGCTTGATTTAAACATGAGTCTAGGCACATGTGCACCTCTGATCATAAAGGTATCTTCCTGGTCCCTAGACCTTCTTATTTGAAACTCTATACCTAATATTTGAAAGCACTAGTAGACCCCAACTCCTATAAAATGATGCCTCTTAATTATCTGTATCTATTTCTGTGCCTAAGTCAATAATTTATATGATTGCTAATCATTTCTACTTAAAAATCCACTGCCTTTCATATCAAACTGACCCTGTTTCTAACAAAACAAAGAATAGAAAGTAAAAGACAGGGATGGCATAAAATATAACAAAGGCAAAACTGATGATTTAAAAAAAAATAATTTCAGGGGGCAAGAAAGATAGCACAGAGAGTAGGGTGCTTGCCTTGTATGCAGCCAGTCCAGGTGCAATACCTGGAATCCCATATGATTCCCCAAGCATGCCTAGAAGTGATTCCTGACTGCAGATCCAAGAGGAAATCCTGAACATCACCAGGCGTGGCCCCAAAACAAAACAGACAAAATTTCATTGCTTGCTTGTTGGAGGACATGTTTAGCTAATCTGGGAGCTTTGTTTTTTTTGCCCACACCCAGCTTAATCTTATTTAAGTCAAGGTTCATTCTAATGAGACTTCTCTTCTATGTAAACACTGCTAGAGGGTGTGGCAGTTACAGAAGTCACCTTGATTGAATAACTTCTGACTTATACATCTACTAAGACTTCTATGTTTTCTAGATTGGGCACAGCTCCTCTTTATACCCACTGCACCCAACGTGGGACAGTTAGAACTTACCAGGAGACTACCACCCTGGCTACGCTGAGACTATAGGAAGACTATAAAAGGATCATACTAGTTTGCTCTAAGCAGGCGAGAGTGACCCTTTCAGTACACCGAGAACAAGATACTCAATATCACCCTGGTGCAGATAATAATAAGAAGGACCTTGTGGGTACCATCTAGATTACATGAAGTTCATGATGTTAAGATGTATTACTTTATATCAGCCCCCTCTCTCTCCAGTGTTTTACATAAGAGATAATCTCCTTAGTCCTTGGCATAACCTTTGTTTATACCTGCAATAAGGTGTGGCACTACACTCTGTTTAGGGTTCTTTGTTGACATGACAACCTCCCCGATTGGATTACTTTGGTGTATATAAGGGGCTGACTTGGAGGCCCCTTCACCTTTTGCCTTTTGGTTCCCTCAGCCTTCAGCTTTTGGCTCCTGCGGCTTTTGGCTTTTGGCCTTTTGATCTTTGGCCTTTGCTCCTTCTTCTGGGTAGGACTCAGCTCGGGTGAGATCCTCTCTCTTTGGTGGGAGACTTAGGCTCTTTTGTATGGTCTAAGTTCGGACCAGAGCTAGAGTTTGTTCATTATATTGGATTGCTGTGGAAGAGCTTTTGTACTATTAAAAGCCATTTTTGGAACTGCACCAGACTCGTGAGTTTTCATCTTTCTCCCGGCGTCCTCGGAGGTAGAAGACA
Organism: Cryptotis parvus; assembly: GCA_021461705.1. Taxonomy (NCBI): domain Eukaryota; kingdom Metazoa; phylum Chordata; class Mammalia; order Eulipotyphla; family Soricidae; genus Cryptotis; species Cryptotis parvus. The sequence continues at coordinate 8,135 of JAJIBD010003886.1, read as the reverse complement.
ACCTCTGTCCTGACACTGTCGGGGACCCCGGCGGCGTTCCCCGACACTTGCTCTTCCAGGAAATTTCTTTTTAAGTTAGTGGATTTTCCGTTTAGGCCAAAAAGTGCTTCCCATGTTCTTTTCCCTCACTGCTCAGACGTGAAACTAATCTTTTAATTTCCCTAATGTTCCCCAAACCAAAATGTTTTCATTACTTTTAATTCCCTTACATCTTAAGGCTCCAGTCATCTGATAGCATACTTACACACTATCTTCTATGACCAATTTAATAAATTTAAATCTCTGTTAATTTTTAATGGGGGTGGGAGGGTGGGTAAGTTAGCAGTGCTCAGGATTTACCTCTTTCTTTGTGCTCAGGGATCACTCCTGGTAGTGCGCAGGAACATCACTATCATGTGATGCCCAGGAGAGCTACATTTGTAAGCCAAGTGCCTTAACTCCTGTAGTAGCTCAGCTTTGGAAGTAAGTTACTACTAAGGACAACAACCAACCCTGGCTTATACCTGTTAGAATTCTTCATATTGTTGAGGGATTTACATTGTTTCAGCTTATTTTCTGAAGTGGAAGAAAGCTTTTGATAAAATGTCTGAGGAGCCATCTACAAACAGGTATAGTGTGACAGGAGTAGATTTTCTATTTATTTCTCAAGATTTTTTAGCTTTGACTTTAACCACAAAATAGTTTCATGTAAATTTTAGCCATGTATTAATAACTTAAAAATTCCATAACTGTGCAAACTTTTACTCAAAAATTATATATTTTAACATGACCACTAGTCATAATATAAATTTCTTTTGGAAATTATTACAACTCCTAAGTCTCAAAATTTATGTACATTCTTAAATATTAAATAACTTTCAGACTGTCAAAAGAAATAACTAAACTTCATTGAAAGAAATTATTTTGAGTATGTAATGTTCCAAATTTGGAAATATTTGATTAAGTTACATTTTGTTTAATAACTGCTGGGAAGCAAATCTGATATTTATTTTACCTGAGTAGCTTTATCTTTCATGCATGAAAGATAATGGACATGAGGATCCCGTGGCCACTGTCCTGTGAGGTAAGGTCCTGTTATCGTATCCAAAGAAGAGGTTCGCCGTATTGTACTAGAGGTTCGAACTTGAGATTTTGGCCTGTCCACTATAAAAAGAAAAAAAATAGATTAATCTAATGAATCAGTGAAGGAAATTTTAAAATGATTTATAGGTTTTAGAATGTTATCCTATAAGTTTTTCCTATAATGTAAATTTGCTCAAATAGTCTTATATTTATTAAATAAGATAAAATATTTATTAAAACGAGACACTGTCTCATTTGCCAAGGCATTGAAAATCAGATGGGCTAGACATGTAATGCGATTTGGAGATGACCGCTGGACTAGAGCCATTACTGACTGGATCCCACGGGATGTCAAAAGATCATGTGGCCGCCCACCTACAAGATGGTCAGACTTTTCGTCAAGACCATGAACGAACGGTTTGAGGCTCTTCATATTCCTGAAGCAAGCATATGCCATTGGGCTACATTGGCATGTGATACAGTCAAATGGAAATGTTACTGGCGTCCGCTTGAGCAAATTGATAAATAATGGGATGTAAAGTGATCAAGTGATCAAGTCTTATATGAATTGATAAAACTTGTACCCTTTCCAAGGAGAATATGTTCACATACTAAGTAAGTTTTCCCTACACTTCCAGAGCTTTCACAGATTCACAGATTCCCATCCCATTCAGATACCTATTCTAAAATGTACATCTCATTTGATCTCCCATCACTCTAATAAGAGTCTATCATTAGAATGGCTTCTAATATCTAGCTACCTCTGCAGCCATCACAATCATTTAATTATTGAATCACCAACAGATACAATTATAAAACTGTTCATGATTGAGTTGCTGTCATACACTGTTCCAACACCCACGTCTTCACCAGTACAAATTTCACCCATGTCCCCAGTTTTCTTTCAGCCTGTTCCACACTCCCTCATCCCCACCCTACAATTAAATCTTAATAGTGACACCTCTCATGTCTGCTTGAAAAAAAAATCAAAGGTTATGTCTTTAGCTTACAGCCAGTAATTTCCACAATTCAGTTTCCATATACCTAAATGCTTAATATCTTGCTATTCTTCCGTCAACCCAGGTTAACAAAATGTCACAAAAAATCATGCAATTTCCCAAATGTGAAACACTCCTGTCTTCTGTGCATTCATTCTATTGTTTTCTGAATTTTCCCTTTGTTCACTCAAAAATTCTTATCTTGAATACCAGCTTGTATATGTATCACACTACCTTTCCTTTAACAATTTCTTCACCTCTGGCCTTTTCTGTTTGATATATATATATTCTCCTCTTGCATGAAACTCTAAGTTTATCTCTCTTCCCCTCTCCCCAGTGCACGTTTAAGTCCCTATAGACTAAAATCAGTTGGTGCATAATACTTTTTCAAAGATTTTATTCACAGACTCAGATATGACATGCATAAAGAACGTCCACATTTATAGAAAAAGAATTGAAATCTAAAGGGATGTAACAGAATTTATCAGTGAAATTGATTTAGTAGGTGACAAAAAGCACAAGGAAGCCAGATATTCATCATAGCTCAATAAATCTACAATAGCACCTACTTCTCACCATATAGGTGAAAACTAAATGGTCATAGTGAACTCTATATTCTCCTTACAATAATATGACTTCTGTAATATACAACTGAATTAATTTACAATTATAAAACCCAGAGCTTGTATGTTCAAAAAGTTGACAGTTTTTTTTTTATTTAGAGTTGAAACATATCAAAGAAAATGCCTTACACATTATAAAGGGTAAACAATCTTTTGCTGTTGACTGCTATTTTTTAATTACCTTCTTGAAACCAAGGAAATACAAAAAAAATGTGGCATATTATGGTATTACATATGTATTTCACAATTACAATTCTGGTTTATTCTTTAAAATAATAAAATGCTATTAGTGAAATTCTGAAAAATCCCCAAATTACTCTCTTTATTATTTAGCTTTAATTTATCTCACTGTAATCATAACATCTAGATTGACTTATTTTGACTCTATACAATTTTCTTTGTGATCAAACACTTGGTCAGTTTATTTTAGGCAACACCCACCAATGCTCACTAGAGCTGACTTCTCAATCACTCTATTCTCAAGGATCACTCCTGGTGGGCTCAGGGGACCATATGCTGGGGATTGAACCCTGGTTGGGCTAGTGCAAGGTAAGTACCTTACCCTCTGTACTACCTTTCATGCCTCACACTTGTTCAATTTTTATAAATATGTTCTGAGTCATGAGAAAAATTCTATTTTCATGATATAGTCATTTTATAAAAAAAATATAGGAAAAAATGTGACGAGGGCTTTACATGTGGCTGACCCAGGTTTATCCCCAGAACCACATGTGATCCCGAAGTCCTGCCATGATTAAGCCCTGAGCATAGCTGGCTGTAGCCCCTTCTCAAGGGCTGCTACTGGCTCTGTGGTCTTAACTAGTAATCGTTAAGTATATTAAATATTTATGAATGAGTCCTCAATCTCTAAAACCCGTATTTAAAACTTCCATTTTATTATATCACTGACCTTTGCCTTTCACTTTCAAAAGTTTACATGTTCTGCTCTTAAGTTTCCACTCTCTTTTACTTTCACAGAAGAGTGGTCCTCAAATTTTTACTAATTGCTCCATTTGGTAAATGTATTTTTTTTTCTGGCTTTTTGGGTCACACCCGGCAATGCTCAGGGGTTACTCCTGGCTCTCTGCTCAGGAATTACTCCTAGTGGTGTTTGGAGACCATATGGGATGCCGGGTATCAAACCCGGTCAGCCACGTGCAAGGCAAACACCCTACCTGCTGGGCTATCGCTCTGGCCCCAATGTATTTGTTTCTTGTATCAGAGAATGAGACATTTGTTAGCTATGTTCTGGGTCCAATTTCTCTCTTAACAATGTAGGATTCAATGGCAGTAGAAACAATAGCCATGGAATTTTATTAAGCATTTTCTAAAAAGTTTAAAAATCAAAGCCTTAAGGCTTAGAACTAGGTACTTTATCATGGGAGGGACTCAAAGTGAGCCCGCTTTTGAAACCTAGCATTTATTCTGGAGGCATTTACAGTTTGACCACACAACCATGTAAATATACTACTATAAAAATGTCAACCAATTCTTTGAAATGCACAATTAGCACATAAATTTGTAGTATCAAATCAATTTAAACATCAGGTCATATTTTCAAAATGTCTGTTTTTCCTAAACAGCTGGTCGTGGCATTAAGAACCTTTAAATAGAAATAACAAGCATTCTAAGCAGAAAGCTTAGCAATGCCAGAAAAATGAGGTAAAAAAAGATGAAGATCAATACAATTTATTTCAAAAAGTGAGAGAGTGAAGAGATATCTCAAAGGGCCGAGTACATACTTCTGCAGGTAAAAGGCCTGGTTTCCATTCCCAGTACTGTCTAGTTCCCAAAGCTCAGGCAGAAGGGACCTAGAGCACAGAGCCATAGTCTCTGAGCCCCACCAGGTAACATCCTCTAAAACGAAATTAAAGAAGAAAAGTGGCCTACCTGACCAAACAGAGTACTCTGCATGCAAGTAAGAGTTAACTACAGTAAGTTACTTTCTGGAAAACATAAGGGCATTTAAAAAAAATTCAGTAGGTTTCCTTATAAATATGAAAAATGCCAGAATAAAATTAAAGGCTGTTCTAATATATAGCAAATTTAAATTTAATTAATTTCATTAAAGATTTTAAGCCTGAATCTGAAAACATTACATTTTATAACTAGTCGATTAAACAATCTTTAACAAAATGTCGGTTTTTCATGATGTTTAATTTTATATTATAATTTTAATCATTAAGAAATCAAAATAACAAACGTACTGATCACACTGTTGAAGACAAGAAGGTAATTTACTTTAACTCAAAGTATCCCGCACAGCTAGCCTGGCAAGCTGCTTGTGTCGTATTTGATATGCCAAATACCAGTAACATTTATATTAAGTCATTCCCATGACTTAATATAATGGTTTGAGGCTCTTTATGTTCCTGGAGCAAGCCGGATGCCTTTGGGTTCTCCTAGCATGAGACAGGACATATGGAGATGTTACTGGTGCCCGCTCTAGCAAAGAGATGATCAACGGGAGATAGTGATAGTGATACTGAAATGAGGTAATTCCTAATTTAGTGGTAATAACACTGCAAGTTTAGATAAAGTTCCTGCTATTGGTTTAGTGAGGTTAAGTACAAAATTTTCTGGGTCAGGAGACAGTCAAAGGCCTGGAGCTCATGTTTTGTCTCAGAACTCCAGGTTAGACCCCGAGTACAACATGGCTCCCCCAAGCAGCCCTAGGAGTGTTCCCAAACAAATAAGCAAAAAACCATAAATTTTCTAAAGCTCTACTTTGTTAATAAAAAATATGCTTCAGCACACCACTCAGTCAATAAACGCTTGCTATTCAAGATACATATGGCACTGGCAGAGCCTTTACAAGAGAAAAACCACCAACCCCATGAAAAATTTGGAGGAAGAGATAAAAAAGCTTTCTCAAAGATAAAAAAGATGGCCAAAAGTCATATGAATAAAACACTTTTCATCATTCATAATCAGGAAAAGGCAAATCAAAAACAATGAGATACCATCGATACCATCTCGTTGTTATACCATCTCATCTCATATTAGCACAAACTACAAAGAAGCAAAACTTTTGTTGGAGTGGATTAGGCAAAACAGGGACCCTGCTTTTTGTTTTCTTTTTTTAAATTTTGTTTTGCTTGGGGCCACAACCAGCTGTGCGAAGGGTTTACTCCTGGCACTGAGCTCAGGGGTCACTCCTGGTGGGCTTGGAGCCTTATCAAACCTGGGCTGGCAGCGAGCAAAGCAAACACCCGACCTGCTGCAGTGTTGCTGCAGCCCCGGTCCTCTGATACAATGCTGGTGGGAATGTCACAGTTCAGCCTTTTTGGAAACACCATCAGCACTTCCCGAGAAACTCAGAGTTGTGCTTCCACATGACCCTGCAACTCCATCCTGGCATCTACCTAAGGACCCAAAAAACTCTTCAGAAAAAGACATCTGTCCTCCTAGTTCACTGCAATAACCATTCACAAGATGAAAACAACGCAAATGCCCAAGAACAGTTGAGTGGATAAAGAAGCTACAGTGCATACACAGTGGACTACTACGCAACCATACGACAATGAACTAATGCACTCGGCTGCTACTCTGACGGATCTGGAAAGCATCGGGCTGAGTGAAGTTTCCACAGAGGGAAAGGAACAGATCCAGAGTGATCTCCCTCCCATGTGGAACATAAAGAAACAGAGTAGAGAAACAAACACCAGAGGCAACAGAAACTGAGGCCGGGTCTGCAGTAGGAAGCTTGTCTCTGGCGCAGAGGGAACACTAGGACAATGGCGCCAGGTGTGGAACTGGGATAGTTACTGTATGAAACTACACCAATAACAGTTTTGTAAACATGGTGCCTAAAATAATGTCTTTCTATGAAAGTCACATGATCGGGAAAGGCTGATGGGGCAGAGGGATACGAAGAACGAAACAGGGATGGGCCATTGAATATTCACAGGCCACACAACATGGGCAGAGGGCACAAAGGCAGCTGTCCGGTCATGTTACCAAGGGACAGTCCACACGATCGGGTGGACTTTGTGGCCCTCAGCCCTGACTGGAGAACACTGTACAGCACTGGTATGTGGTTCTAATCACCTAATAAGTAAATAAACATAATCTCTTACTAAGGAAAAAAAAATATGCTTCAGAAGTCTTGTCAGAAGAGCTGCTATGAAACTGTATTTTTAAGTATATTACTGACTATATTACCGACAGAATCTCCCCATCAAATTTCAGTAAGGTTCTTTCCCATTTCAGTGCCCAACTACAAGCTGTCCAATTTGAGCTGTGATTATACTAAGTCAATTTAGGCAAAATTCTCTTCACATAAAGTCTGACTTTTCCACTTGATCTGACGTATTCTTCATTATCCACAAATCCTTATGCAGCGTCTGATGACTCTGTTTTGCCTTTAGCAAGAATACTTTTTAGGTCCAGACCTAAGTCCTGATATTACTCATTACGCTTCTAGCCATTGACTAGGAAGGACCCTGCTGTATTCAGAGACTGAACTCTGTCTTCCACCATACTTTACATTAGTTCCCCTAAATAAAATCTGCCTTTCAATTCCTTTTACCAAGCATCAAATAGATTTTTAAAGATTCCCATAACACTGGTGGAATTATTCCCTCCAAGATGAATTTCAGATGTTTTAAGAACTAGACAACCAAGGATAAAAGATGTAGAGAGGACTCAGTGCACCTGGGTAGGGCAGTGCACCTGCTTTGCCAGTCTTTAGACAGCTGCTACCCCTTATGGTTCCCTTATGTCCTTCCAGGATTGATCCCTGAATGCAAAGCCAGGAGTTAATCCTGAGAACCACCAGGAGTGGACCAAAAATAACACCCAACAAACAACAACCCAACAACCAAAGATACAGCTGCAGATACACTGTTCCATCTAATCAAATGAACATTAACATGATCATCCAGCAGATTGCAGTATTATTTAGCTACTTCATCAATAACATTTATGGGTCTTCTTTGCTGTGTAAAACCAAAAGAAAATAGCCCAAATAAATGGGCAACATAAAATAATCAAAGACAAATGAACTTCAGCTTAGACAGGAAGTGCAACGAATCTGAACATGCTGTCTAAAATACAAACTAAAGGCAAAAACTGAAGGGTAAAAACTTCATAGTGTGAGAAGGTTTTGAAATACTAATCAACCAGACCTGGAATCCTGCCACAGAAGCAATCTAGAAAGCGTGCGCAAATGACCATATGGTAGCCCTGCAGAAATCTGACAGAAACCAATCAAGAAGTCAACAAGGGAAACAAACATGCTTCTGACCAAATGAGGGCCTGACACAGCCTGTAACCTGAGATCTATCAAGAAGAACTTTTTTCTAATAATACAGTGAAGAACTATTTAGGAATGAGTCTCTAAATTGCATTCATTTAAACGGCACCTAAGTTAATGTAAAATACTTGGAGTAAGGTCTTCAGTCCTTTTTCAAAGTAAACTCAAGAGTACCATTTTATATCAAGGTTGTAA